>MU224858.1:1015738-1029903 GCA_018584345.1 Thuja plicata
GAAAAAGACACTTCAAGAAAAAGAGATATCATAATGAAAACAATAAAAGAGATATGTCAAAGGTACAATGTTTCAGATGTGATAAATATGGACATTATGTATTTAATTGTCCATACAAAAAGCACCAAGCTTCATTCACCAAAGTAAAGAAACAAAAGACTAAGGAAGAACCTAAAAATGTAAAATTTGTGTTCTATTCTGCACTTTCAAGTCAAGTTTCAAATAAGAACACCTGGGTTATAGACAGTGGTTCCTCAAGACATGTGACGGGATTCAGATAACTACTAGATTCTATGATAGAGGATTCAAATGAAGAAGTAACCATTGGAGATGATTTAGATTATCCATTAAAAGGTATTGGGACATGCACTATCAAACTAAAAAATGGTGATTCCATTCAATTGACTGTAGTACTATTTGTACCTGGTATCAAAAGAAATTTACTATCTATTTCAGCACTTGAAGATAATGGATCTAGAGTAGCCTTTATGGATGGTAAAGTAAAAGTTTGGCCAAAGAATTCTAATGTCAAGAAAGCCCTAACCATAGGTAGCAGGCAAGGCTGTCTATATGAACTATGTACAGATACAAACCAAGTTCTAATTAATGAAATCACTAATACCAATGAGATGTGGCATAGAAGACTAGGACACTTAAATTACAAAGCCCTATCTTCCATGGAAAAACTTGTCATTGGATTACCTAAGCTCAAACAATATCATCCAGGTGTATGCAAATATTGTGCATTAGGTAAAAACACAAAAGGAGCATTTCAAAATAGTTCTAGGAAAATAGACAATGTATTAGAGTTAGTTCATTCAGACTTATGTGGACCTATGTCTATTCCATCAATAGGAGGGTGTAAATACTATGTAATCTTTATTGATGATTTCTCCAGAAAGACTTGGATATATTTTCTTAAACATAAAGAATCTAAGGAGATTCTGAAAATGTTCAAAGACTTTAAATCTATTACTGAAAAATTCTCTGGAAAGAAAATCAAGACTCTAAGGACAAATAACGGTAAAGAATATACCTCTGATATCTTTAAAGAATTTTGCAAAAATGTAGGGATTAAGAGGGAGTACACTGTTCCTTACAACCCTCAACAGAATGGGGTTGCTGAAAGGAAAAATAGAACAATTATTGAAGCTACCAAAGCAATGATTCTTGATCAAAATCTCAAAAATTCTCTTTGGGCAGAAGCATCAAATACTGCAGTATACATTCAAAATAGATGTCCACATTCTCACATTGATAGTAAGACTTCTAAAGAAGTTTTTTCAGGGATAAAACCAGACATCAGTAACTTACGAATTTTTGGTTGCCCGGTTTACATACATGTACCCAAAGAAAAGAGAACAGAGTTAGAACCATCTGGGAGGAAGGGTATTTTTGTAGGATACAGTGAAACGTCGAAAGCATACCGAGTATATATACCTGGTCATAATCAAATTGAACTAAGCAGAGATGTAATCTTTGAAGAAGACATAGCATTCTCTAGAGCTAAAAATTATCTAGAACCAGGAACACATGCTTTTCCAGAAGAGGAAACTACACCTGAGATTCAGAGGGAGTATTCTAAGGAAGAAGAAAATGAGGAACAACCCTCAACATCAGTAAATCCTAAAAAGAGACCTCTATGGGCCACTAAGACAATAGAAGAAGCCATGTCTTATGGAGCTCCTTCAAAGACATTTAGAGAAAGTAAAAGACCTACAAGGTTTTCTAATTATGTAGCCTTAATGAGTGAACTCTCAAAATCAGAACCTGCAAATGTTTCAGATGCTATTCAGTAGCAAGTATGGAAAGATGCCATGATAGAGGAATATCAATCTATTATAAAGAACGATGTATGGGACGTTGTGCCCAGACCCGAAGAGAAATCAATGGTCACCTCAAAATGGTTGTTCAAAATTAAACATGCTGCAGATGGCAGTATAGAGAAATATAAAGAAAGGTTTGTAGCCAGAGGATTTTCACAAAAGGAAGGGATTGATTGTGAAGAAAATTTTGCCCCTGTTGCCAGATATACCTCAGTTCGAACAGTCCTAGCCATTGCAGCTACTAAAGGATGGAAAGTGCATCAGATGGATGTAAAAATTGCCTTCCTAAATGGAACCATTGAAGAAGCAGTATACCTAGAGCAACCTGAAGGTTTTGAGATTCAAAATTCCAAAACACATGTTTGTAAACTAAAGAAAGCTTTATATGGACTCAAACAAGCTCCTAGAGCTTGGTATGAGAGGATTGATAAATATCTTACAAAGATAGGGTTTTCCAAAAATGATGCTGATCCAAATCTCTACTTCAAACAAAGCAAAGGTGACATGTTGATATTAATACTATATGTTGATGACTTATTGATTACTGGAGAGAATCACCTTATTCATAAATGCAAGAAGGATCTAACAAATGAGTTTGATATGAAAGACTTAGGTTTTTTACACTACTTTCTTGGTTTAGAAGTATGGAAAAAATCAGATAGTATTATCCTAAATCAAGGAAAATACACTCTTGACATATTAAAGAGATTTGATATGTTGAACTGTAGACCAATGTCATCACCTATGGAAACCAACTTTCATACGTTAAAAGAAGAAGCAGCAGAATCTCCTCCAGCAGATTCTACTCTATACAGACAAATAATAGGCTCCTTGATGTACTTGGTAAATACCAGACTAGACATTTGCTTTGCAGTAAATGCTCTAAGTCAGTTCATGTGTGAACCTAAAGAAATTCATCTTGTTGCTACAAAACATATATTGAGATATCTTCAAGGTACTATGAACTATGGACTGAAATATGAAAAGATAGATTTGGACCTTCATGGATTCACTGACTCAGATTGGGCTGGAAGTGTGATCAATCGAAAGAGCACATCAGGATGTTGTTTCAGTTTGGGATCATCTATGGTATCTTGGATTAGCAGAAAGAAATATTTAGTAGCTCAAAGCTCCACAGAGGCTGAATATATTGCATCTTCAATGGCCGCCAGAGAAGTAGTATGGCTTAGAAAACTACTTGTTGGACTATTTGGTAAACCTATAAAACCAACCACAATCCATTGTGACAACTAGAGCTATATCAAACTATCAGTAAATCCTATGTTTCATGACAGATCCAAGCATGTTGAGATTCCTTATCACTATGTTCGAGATATGGTTGAAAGGAAAGTGATTCAGTTGAAATATATTAGTACAGGAGATCAAACTGCGGATATTCTTACCAAAGAACTTCCCAAAGTGAAAGTTGATCACTTCAGGAAAAATCTTGGTATGATTGAAATGTAATTTTTAATTTATATTAATATATTAAAGATGTTTATGGGCTCATCCATCCTGTGTACATTTCTAAAAGGTGATGACTTCTTAGAATATGAACACTTGTATTTGATGTTACAAGGTAAAACTTTGTAATGGAGATTCGTTATGGTAGACATTTAATATGTCAGTGCACATACCATAATAGGGTTATATATAAGGGAATGTAATGTTCCTTATTACTATATCCTCGTATCATGATCTGAGGTGATATAAAAATTAGGTATCACGATCTGAGGTGATATGAAAATTAGGTATCACGATTTGAGGTGATCCCTCATGTCACGATCTGAGGTGATATGGAAATTAGGTATCACGATCTGAGGTGATTCCTCATGTCACGATCTGAGGTGATATGAAAATTAGGTATCACGATCTGAGGTGATTCCTCATGTCACGATCTGAGGTGATATGAAAATTAGGTATCACAATTTGTTGTGATTCCTCATATCACGATCTGAGGTGATATGAAAATCTGGTATTATAATGTCAAGGTGGTATATGACAAATTATCTTTCCTAGCTAAGAGGGAGTGTTGAATACTGATAGCATCGTTCAGATAATTATATAAATATATATATTAATGTAAATGAAATTAATATTAATATAAGTGTGAATTAATATATATGTAATTGTCATTACATATATTAATATATACACAAATATATTTATTGTTAATTAACTCAAAACATATATATTAATGTATATGTAATATAATTACATATACATTAATACATAATTAATATATATTAATGTATATGAAATTACATTACTTATACATTAATACATAAATAAATATACATTATCGAATATGAAAAATCATATGGTAATCGGGCGACATGATATCCACCACCCTATCGGTTATAATGATGCAACTGATATTATCGACCGCCGAATGTTTAAAGGAAATCGACTATGTTATAAGTCATATATTATGTTTAACAAACATTACTATTGGAGTGGTCACGACTTGATAAGTCGTGACTCATTTATGAGTCGCAACCTATCAAATCGTGACTACTCTAACATATATAAATTCAAACTTGATTGATTTCAAAAGACAATAGAAAATATAGAAATCTGATAATATTAGAAGTGTCTTACGAATAAGGAGAATTGTACAAACAACAACATATATAATATTAAAGAATTATTATTTAATAAAAGTTTATCATCTTTTACAACATTTTTAATATACAAATCTAAAAGGAGTTAAACTAGAATGTGATGTCATTTATCTATTTTTGAATGCTAATGGAATCTTATAAGATTCCACCTTTTAATAAATATCAATATTTAAAAATAATTATATGAGAATGAACATGTTTAAAATATTTTTTTTAAATTATATCTGTAATATATAAAGGTATTTCTTTTTCTTTAAATTATACATTTAAAAAAAATTACAATATATTTTTGATAGTTATTATTTATAATTGTTGGTTTATAAATTTATATGAATTTATTTTTATTTGTATATTAACTAAAGAAATATATTCCAACTTTTAATCAAGAATAGTTTTTGAATATTTATATTATGGCTAGATTGTATTAGCACATATCAATCTACACATTAAAATGTATATATAAGAAAATAGAATGCATACATACAATATGAAAATTATGTACCCTTAGGATTGATAAAATCTCGAGGAACTTTGTAATTGAATAAAATATCATATATCTATTTGATAAATCTCTTAACAAGGTGGACTTTAACATGTCTTTTGTTTAAATCCTTTAATAGGGTGACTTCAGATAAGGGGTTCTAAATCATCTAGGGAGGTAGATCCTAGCAGGTCTCATCGTACTTCTAACAAGGTACTAATCACTTCTAACCGAGTGAGCCCCTAACAGGGCATTGTAAGCTCCTAGCAGGGAAAACTTTTTACTACAGTGAAGAGATTTATGGGTTTCATCCACACTATGGTTTTCTCCCTCTCACAATGGTATCCACATGAAAAATATCGGTGTTATGAGCTATGTTTTATGTTTGTTTGAATTTCTTTACTTCTACTATATAGTTACTCTTGCATGTTCCATTTCTTATAAGTTGATTAAAAGAATTATCAGATTATTTGTTGAATTAGTACATTTTTTGTTTACACTGATTCACCCACCTCTCTGTGCTTCTATATATTAACAATTGGTATCAGGGATTCATTTCCTTGAAGAAGCCTAACAACTTGGGTGAGATCCTTAAGGGAGACAGAGTTTTATAGAAGACAACTTGATGAGGCTGAGGATATGATTGAGAAAGATAAAGACCAGTTGAAGAGCTCTAGGGTTAAGAGACATGATTTTTTCAAATAGTTGAGTGAAATTCAACATCTTATCGAACACCTTTCTGATAAAGTTGATATGATGAATCTGAAGTAGAAGCCATGACCTTGGAAAATGAACAATTAGCTAAGGAAAACAAGGACATGCCAAAGATGCTAGACAAACTGAAACAAGAAAAGAAGAACATGCAAAGGGAGTTGGAAAACTTCTCAATAAGAATGGGTGAAGAGATAGAAGCGGGGAAAGCTGCTGAAGAAGCTATGAAAGTTTTAGAGGATGCCCTAAATTTCAAAGATGAAACCCTAATA
This sequence comes from Thuja plicata, assembly GCA_018584345.1. Taxonomy (NCBI): domain Eukaryota; kingdom Viridiplantae; phylum Streptophyta; class Pinopsida; order Cupressales; family Cupressaceae; genus Thuja; species Thuja plicata. Next base: position 1,021,653 of record MU224858.1, read on the forward strand.
GCTAACGTGGGTGAGAGTTTTAGATCTGAGAAAGAAATTGTTGTATTGAGGGAACACCTACATGATTATATTGAAGAGAATGCAAATTTCTTAACAAAGAATGAAATTATGAGAAATCGGAATGGAAAGTTTAAAGAAGAATTGAAGACTGTTAATGATTTGTTGGACAAGTTCAACAACATTTTTTCTAAACTTGATGAACAACTCTATAGATAAAACATAAAAGGTGATAGACAAGGTTTAGGGTTTTCCAAATTTGAAGTCGGTGTGACATCTATTACAACGGAGATTGGTGCAGAAGGAAAGTTAGCACGTAAGGTGAATAACAATAAAGCTGGTAAGAAGAATTATAGACCGGTTCTGCTAATCTTTGTTTCTCTAAACCTAATCCACATGTTCCTAGATTTGCAAATTTGTTTGGTTGATCTAATGGTTACAATTCTAAGACTAATTTTTTTCAAGGTAATTGTTATCACTATAAAAAAAAGTTTTGCCATAAGGCTAATGAGTGCAGGACTAGAATCAACAATGAAAGGCCGCCTGTGAACTAGCGCAACCCTTACCAAAGGGAGAGATAATTCAATGTTACATATTTTGTTTGTTACAACTTTGGACACACAACAGTGAATTGTAGGATGAGAACAGGTAGAGGAAATGATAGACCATGGAAACAAAATGGTATGATGTGTTTCAATTGCAATAAGATTGGACATCTTTCTAGGTCTTGTAGATTGAAGAAGAATAAAAATAGAGGTCAACTGGTGAATAGGCCTAACAATGATAGAAGAAAGAAGATTGTAGATGTTGAAGAAACTAGGAAACAAATGAAGGAAACATGGGTAAAGAAGGGTGAAATGAAGTCTTCTGAAATAACTGAGAACTCTACTTCATTGGGAAATGTGGAGACTTCATCATCTAACTAAGTCACAACTATTAGCTTAGGGGGAAAAATCAAGTAGGATCTATAACCTATCCTCTAAGTTGTATGTGTGGTAATATTTATCAGCATATTTAGATGCCTAATGATGTTATATGAGAATCTGATAAAGTATATTGTAGTACATATGTTTCTATGCGACTACATAATAATTTTTCTTAGTGGCATAGTGACTCTTTATGTTTCTAACCATTGTCACTGGTTAAGGTTACTATTTGACCATTTGCATTTATTTCTTGGTAATCAAAAGTTATAAGGGAAAAAGTGAAATGTATTTGTCACTTTACATTCTACGAGATAAGAAGTAAATTTATGAGCATATCTATAGACACCCTAAATTGGTCATGTTGGAAATTATTGGCATTATGATAAGTTTTGTCATTGATGTCAAATAGAAAAGTAATTACTATCAGAATTACTATCGGAAAGAAAGGAGAGTTATCAGATAAAGGAGGTCAACTATCAGAAGATGACAACTATCAGTCATAAGGAAAATTACGAAGCAACTGATAAGAAGGAAGAACAGGAAAATGGTTTATGGAAAGATCAAAATTAAGTTTTTGATTAACCCTAAGATAAAAGGTCAAGAGAGAAGAACAAGTGAAGGAGATTCAAAGATAAAAATATTAAGAAATAAATTATGAAACTATTGTTAAGAAGTTACGAGGACAAATTGAGTAGAGAAGTGAATTGAAAGCAGAGAAGAATTGAGAACAGAGATTTTGAGTATAAGGGATGTGACAAGATCTGGAAGAAAGCACATACAGGTCAATTACTATCTTGTGAAGAATCCTAACATTTTCTATGAGGTATTGTAAAATCTCTTAATCAGGTAGTCTCTAAGAAGAATGATAAGTTCATTTGTGTGAGCTTTTTGTAAATCCTTTAACAGGGTGAACGTCGTACATGAGGGATTTAATCTCTTAGTAGAGTATTCTTAATAAGTCAGTAGATACACTTAACAATGTATTAGTCACTCCTAACTGGGTCAATCACTCAGAAGGTGACATATTGTAAGCCCTAACAAGATTTTTCTTGCAGTCAAGATTTGTGGGTGTCATCCCCACCATAGTTTTTTCCTTCTAATCTAAGGTTTTTCCATGACCAAAAAATTGTGTGTTATGGGTGTGTGAATATATTTATGTGTTACTATCATTTACTTTATATTTTTACGTTACAACATATTGCTAATACTGTGAACACTATCAATTAATGTGACTATCAATTGATGTTTAATGGATTAAAGTTCAATCAAGTGCAAAAGAGAAAACTATTTGTTAATACTGATTCACCCTCCACCCCCCCTCTCAGTACCTAATCTTTCCAATTAATAGGTTAACCAAATTCAAAGTGGTCAAATCAAGTCAACATCACAGATTAATTAACAAAGTCATTAATTAATTAAATTGAAGCCAAAAGGGATTTAATTAAACTCTGTAATTGATTTAATCAATTAGTTATATAGTTCAATTAAATAAAAATCAAATCCAACCCACCCAATTCCCCTACATGGCTAATTTAATTAATTGTTTGAGTTGATTAATTCCTAATTTCAACAAAGGGGACAAAAATTAATTAGCTAATGAGAAGAGAGGATTGAAAGCACATGGATCACTCCAAGATTTTCTATCTTAGCCACTCATTTATCCTTTTCTATCCTCACCACCCATTTTGTCATCTTGTCCCCCTTTTTGAAACCTCACTTAACCTCTCTCATATAATCATGGTTAACTCACTCTACCCCTACCCTTGGGTAAATCATATAAATAGAATGCATTTCTTAATTAAAATCACCACTTTACATCTAAGATCATTTTCATTGTCATTATAGTCCAATATACATCCATTGTATAGAGTAATTTGAATTCAACAACATAATTAGATTTATTTTGCATCACAATTCATCATGTTTGTAGATTAATTTGCTTATCATGAAGCTTAATCTTCATCATATATCAAAATCTCATTCTATGGATTGTCACTTTAGGCATGCTTAAGATCTTAGAGCATCCTTATTCTTCATAGTTAGAGAGACATGGAATGATTTCAATCCTTTCAATTTCATTTTTTAGCGTGTTAGATATTATCTTTGATAAAATTGAGTAGATTAATGTAATGTTTCATGAATATAATTTTTATAGTATATAAATGGTGCCCACCATGGGGAATTTGCCTCAATTTCATAAAAAAATTTGAGAACTTGCATGTTTCATGCTTTTATTTTGCATATTTATATCTTTTGCAGTTGAAGTAGTTTGTCAGATCATTAATGTAACGTGTATCAAACAAAGTTTGATGTCTTTACATAGAGAATTAGCGCGTGGAAGAAAAAGTTTGATTTATTTGCACAGAGTGTCGATGCCTTTGAAATACATTCTATTTCATGTCTATCATTATTTTAGCGCATGCTATACCTGGTTTCAACACATTTAATGTCTTCTTTAGTGTCTGTTATCTGAAATAATAATTTTAATTTTCTTTGTAGTGCTTAATAGAAGTGAAATAACGCGATTTAAAATTGAAATAAGGCTTATGTTTAGAGATTCAAGAATTATACCAAGCCTTACGAGAAGTCCATGAAGGTATTTGTGGATCACATTTGAATGGCCTTACTTTAGCAAAGAAACTCCTATGACTAGGATACTATTGGCCTGCAATGGAGAAAGATGTTGTTCATTTCTCAAAATATTGTAAGAAGTACAAAATTAATGGCAATTTGATTCACTTTCTAGCACGAGACTTGCTTCCTTTTATCACACATTGGCCTTTGCAGCAGTAGGCTTTTGACTTAATTGGCCAAATATACCCATCCTCTTCAAATGGACATAAGTTCATAATCACAACAACATATTATTTTATAAAATAGGTAGAAGCCATACCTATGATAACGACCATAGGAAAAAAATTATCTATGTTTATCCTTAATTATATGATATGCAGATACGTAATTCCTTCATCCATCATCACAGAAAATGGAAAATAGTTCAAGAATAAAGACGTCAAAGAACTCTGTGAAAAAATTGAGATCACTCAGTACTTCTCTTCCATTTATTACCCTCATGGAAATGGAGAGGTAGAGGCCATTAACAAAAAATATCCTAAAGATTTTCATACAAACAGTCAATGATTCTGGAAAAGATCGGCATGCTCAAATCAATCCATCTTTGTGGGCCTATCACGTGAGTATTAGAACACCAACAAGAGATACTCCTTATTCTTTGGTCTATGGTGCAGAAGTAGTTCTTCCTCTATAAATAGAAATACCATACTTAAGAGTATCATTACAAGGGTTGATCACAGATGATAACTACAGAGTCTCAAGGTTGCAACACCTAGAACTACTAGCTGAAAGGCATCAAGATGATTTTGAACACCTAAAGGGATATCAGAAGAGAATGGAAAAAGGCTACAATATGAAAGTCAAACCTCATAATTTTCAAGTAGGCAATCTAGTGCTACGTGAAAATCCAAAAAAATCAATGTTCAGTATCGAGAAAAGAAAGGCAAGTTTGAACCGAACTGGTTATGTCCTTTTATCATAACAATAGTATTTGGATTTGGGGCTTATCAATTAGCCACCATATAAGGAGACGCACTTCTTGATCCAATCAATACTAATCATTTGAATAGGTTCAATGCCTAGATAATTGCCAGTCAAAGTTGTACAGTAGAAAACATCCTGAATAAATCCAAAAATAGTATAAAAAGTCCTAAAAAAATTCCTAATAAGCAGAAAAAGAAGCTGAAAAAATGGTTTTCCTGGTGAAAACCTTGCAAATAGCTGCTTAGGCAACATAAAAAAAAATCAAATATATCAAAAATACAAAAAACAAGAGGAAAAGAGAAAAATATAAAAAATGAAAAACAAAAAATCCTACCTTGGTAAAAACCTGGTAAAGAGGCACCTTTTGTTAGCTAGTTGCTCCATCTATCAATGCTCTATTAACTCTGCAACATGCACTATATATCCTTCTGGATCACAAAACAAAATCCTTGTTTCTCGCTAAGATCCATTCCATGGTTTGGAATCAAATCTTATCTTTCATCAAAGGATAATTGCTTCAAATCGATGCAATTGATCATTCTCACAGGTATTTCTTAATATTACCAATCAAACAAAGGTGTTTTTCAATACCACTAACCAAGCAAGGGTATTTTTCAATACCACTAGTCTAATCACATTTCAATCAACAAACAAAAGTATTTCTTAACACTAATCATTTCATCAAGTGATCAAATCATCCCATCTACCAATCACAACACAAGTACAGAAATGACCAGTCCTATGGTATGCTTGCAAGAGTTATGATTTGTGATTAACTATATGATGTATCTGTACTAGAGAACCAAAGAAGAAGTCAGGATGTTTTTCTTTGAATGACTTCTTGTTCATTATTTGTTTTTTTCTTATCATATCTGCTGAGTGCTTCAATGATGCTCTAATGCTAGAAACACAAGGATATGGGGCATGATATTTTCTTTGATTTCTTCTTGTGATTTGTATTGGTATTTGAGTTGGTCTGTGATGAAAAAACTATAGCTACATGAAAGGCTCTAATTTTGAGACCAAAGCAAATATCTATGCCAAACAGGATTGTTATCTTATCAATTGATGATCATCATATCTCCAGAGAAATTCCATGAGTCATTGTACTAGAAAATCAAGGAAAGAGTATGCTATTTTCTTTGTTTTCTATCTGTGGAATGTATCATTCCTTGTTTGTTGACATAATTGATGCTCAAGACACCATGATCTGGCATATCTTGATGCTTGTGTCAAAGTAAAAAATCAAAATTGAACTTATTAATATTCATATCATCACGATAAAGAAATTATTGGTGATGCTTGTTCTAAGTCAAACATCTAACACAAGTAGTATTCGTATTATTATGATCGCTTGAGTACCAGTGATGATTGTACGTACTTGTATCTGAGAAAAGTGATATTCATACTAACATGATCAGTTGGGTATCAATGTTGGTTGTATCAAAGTGGGTCTGATAAATCTCAATGATGAAATAAGAAATAAATAAATGACAAGGGTGCAAGTTGCATTGCATGCTAGGAGGTGCATTTCATTCTAGGGAGGTTGTGTTGCATTTTATGGATGTGTGCTAAGAAGGAATATAGTAACAATCATTCTAAGGAGGGAAAGCAAATCACATGAACAACACAATATAATTTCTCTTATGATTGAGTATTTTAATCACTAAAATAAAAAAATTCATTTGCATAATCATGTAAAGTGCATAGTCATCTATATTTCATTAAGTATCATTAAATCATTCATATGTGCATCGTAACATTAACCTAAAAATTACATATATGCATAAAAAAGGATCCAAAAATAAATGCATCCATACATTTTCATTCACAACATCAAGAAATAAAACAAAGTCCTCCAGGCATAATCATAAACATCTTGTATCATAGTGCATTCACATAGAACTGCATCTTATATCATATTTATGTAAAAAGATCAGTAACAAAGATACAAAGATATCAAAGCAAGAGAATGTCATCATATATCAAAATGTCTGTGGGATACATCATACAAGTCTGTCAAAATAGTACTATATCAACACAATATTCATACATCACCATAAAAAGAGAAACAATGCCTAAGTGATACTCATGAATAACTACCAGCATCATCCCTAGGAGGTCCTGGTGGAGGCACATCAGATCTGCTTAGATCCAGTACACCCTGTGACTCTGTCGCTGCCTGTGAAAAAGGTGTGACTCTAGTAGGAGGATCAGGCACTGCTAAAAAATAAGATGCTTGATAATAAGAGGCACAACTCTGCTGTAGGGCAGAATCTCTTTCTAATCTCTCCAAGGCCCTATCTCTACCTACTAATTGTGCCTTTAACACAACTATACGAGTTAGTAGATGACCTCTCTCTCTCTGCAAACAAGCAATAAGAGAAACATCACTAGTACCTTGTGGAGGTACACATGTTTGTGAAGGAACCCATTTACCTATAACTCTTTGAGGAGGGGGGCCTGTTTGTACACTTGTGGGACCTGTACCCATTTGTGGTGGTACACATGTACGTTGACCTATCTAAATAATAGGATTAACACCTAGAGTAACTATCCTACTAACCATCGGCTATGTGGGTACCTGTGTAGCAAACCGCACCTGTGACAAAAAGAGGACACTAGAAGAAGATGACATATGTGTCGAAGAAAATCCATGTACTATAGATGGTATCTGAGATACACTAGGAATCTAAGGAGAAGACACAAAAAAAGACACCTGAGAAGAGGAAGGAGCCTATGATGAATAAGGTACATGGGATGTAGATGGTTGTGTAGGATCTGTGAATCTCACTCAGACCTGTCTCTAATTCCCAATGCCACCAACACCATGATCTCTCCCAGTACTACCCTTATCATCGCTATCATCACCACTACTACTCGATTGTTTGTGGGTGGGTAACCTAACTGCTCTTTCATCCCTCTCATTGTCACCAGCATCATCTCTTAGATCTAACATAGTAGGTATCACCTGGTCTAGAGAGGTCAATTGTGGAAAAGGATGTTGAGCAAAGTAATCTGAATAGTCTATAGTTATCCCAGCATCTATAGTATCAAGTGCATACTGCCACTAAAGAGGTACTAACCACTAATACTCATGATATGTGGTATCATATCTCACTCTAGGTCCCCAATGCGACTCCTCATCTTGAAACTGTGCATAAGAAACAACTCCCTATGGAATCAAATGTGCCATCCTAAACTGTCTCTGCACACTCGTAACTAAGAATCTCTCAATGATATAGGGAGTGTGATCAATCATATATCTATTAGTGGGTAAAAGCACAATAATCTGTCACCCCTAAGGACATTTCAGGATGCTCATTTGCGTTAGACTCGGCCGAGTAGAACTCGGTCGAACCTGCGTGGGCGCCATGCGGCGCTGAGTGGCGCCTACGTGGCTTGGAACTCTCAGTCGAGAGGTACTCGGCCGAGTTATACTCAGCCGAGTATACCAATCTTTTTAAAACCCCCAAAATAGCCCACTAGCCCTTCATTTGCACTTTGAGGGGCTAAGATTCAGCATGTGGGGTGAAGGTGAAAACTCGGCCAAGTATTAGGTAGGTCCCCTTTTTTTTTTTGTTTTTTTTTTTGTTTGTTTAAATGTTTTACTGTATTTATGCATGTGTAAAATGATTTTTTATATGTAGCATTATAATATAATTGTTTTTTTCTTCATTTTCTAGAAATGAATTTTTTTAGGTTGAATATAATTGATGTTATTTCAAAACATTTAAATGCAAACCCAAACTTAAACACAAACTCAAATT
>MU224858.1:1040845-1112702 GCA_018584345.1 Thuja plicata
GAATGTTAAAATACCTACTTGGAGTATTTTGAAATTATAATATATTAAATCTAATTAAAATATTATAAAAATTATATGATGATAATCTTGACTCTATGCTCTAAAAAAGGGTATTTTTATATTTGTAAAAAAATATCATTAAAAAGAGTAAGAGTTATTGAAACATCAATTTTCTGAAATAATTTTATTTTTTTAGTAATTGTTATAAAACATGCTTTTAATAGATATTTCCAATTGGAAAAGGTGAAGAACTTATCTAACTTAGCTAGAATGAATCTAGCTAGACCATATGTTTGACAAAAAATAATTTTAGTTAGAAATACTCAAATTCAGCTATGCTGATAAGTTGTCCTGAAACGTGACACAACTTTGTGCTTTTACCTTGCAATAGAGATTTGTACTTTTCTAATTACAATAATATTCACTATAAAATGTCTAATGAAGATGCATCAATCAAATGATGTCCAGACTCATTGTGCTCTATAACTCGGTTACCTTGTTTTGCGCTCGGTAGCTTAGTATCATAAGCTCTAATTCATTTTACATACATTTCCTTTGCTTCACTTTTTAACATCTTCATTAACTCTTCAACTTTAGCAACATCAACAACAACAACATCAACAACTTGCTCAAATGTTCAAAACTGATTTCTTATCCAATTTTCAGGTGGTTAACCGTGACTTAGGTGGTTAACCAGATCTAGGGCATCATTAATGAATGAAGGAGATTAAGTGGTTAAACTTAGGTTACATCTCCAATGTCGTATGCCTTCCTATACTTCATTAGTGGATCTGCCTCGTGATCATGTCCAATCATGTGTTTGGAGTCCCAATGACTCACCTAACTTTTATCTTGAAACTTGTGCAACACTTTATGCTCGGTGTCCAGATACAATGTATCTAAATTCAAATAATATGTTGGCTCTAGATTTCTCAATAACATACTTTTTCTTACTTGGTAACTCTGTGCTCTTCTTCTCGGTGTTTATGAGTGCTTGGTAACTGTCTTTGCATATCTCGGTATATGCAGCTTGCTCAGTGCTCGGTAACTGCTTGGTGCTCAGTGCCGATGCTCAGTGGCTATCTTGATTGCCTTTACCGACTGTGCATCCTTCATTATATGACTTCCTTCAATTATATTCATTGATATATGACTTTGCACAAAAAAAATGACAATAAAATCTCTTTAGGAGTAACACTAATCTCCCAAGCCAAAAGCCACTCTAAAGCTTTCAAGTGAACCAATAACCTCCCAATGCCCAAATATGATGGATTTGGTTTTTTATTTTTCATCCAAGTGGATTCAAAAGGTTACAGAGATTACACCCATGCCCAACACTCCTAACTCCCCAAACTATCCTATTAGGCCTAGGCTTCTTGTAGCCCAATATTGACCTAATTTGGTACTTTACTCAAAGCTTATCCAAATAAATTTATAAACAAATTACATTTTTAGACACACATTATCCCATACTCCAACATATCAAAATATTTTATATTGGTGTTTTGAACCAAATTACTTAAAACTCTGACTGTACCCTGTCAGCAAGCCTGAAAGTGTACATTTAACAAAGCAAGTATACCATAATCTTGATCCCTAACTCCAAGACTCTTAATAGTCTTCACAAATGACCCCAAATGAAGGAATCTCAAGTCAATTTGACCCTATGACCTTCACAAACCCAAAAGCCCCAAATTGGCTCCAAACAACCCTTAAAACTAAGGCTTCTCTAATGTATGCACTCCAATCACTTCTGAAACCAAAATATAATGGATTCACCCTTAAAAAGACATGTAAAAAAAATTTAAACTCTTAAACATACCCCTTGTTCAATCACATTTCTCGCTGCTACACTCAACCAAGCAATTTCATCACTTTTCCATTCATTTATTCGGTGATCACCCATTGTCCACTCTTAAAATGCGTAAAATAAATTTAGATTGATATAGTACATGTTATGTATGTATCATTCCATCATAAATAGTCATTATAAATTCATGGAATGACCCTTTGTACAATAAAATTAAACCAAACTGTTATTGAAAAATAATGACTTCACAAGACTGTCAGCACTAAATGATTAAATACTGAAACCAATGGATCCTCAAAGAATTTAAATTTTATTTAAACAATAATTTAAGTTTCCTAAATGCATTAGAAACACAGTATGATCACTAAGAATTCCAAATCATATAATGAAAATATGGAAATATGCAAAATTCTGAGTTTTATTGTGAAATCCTTATTGCAGCACGTACACATGCATTCATTGTCATACAATGATGATGTTTCAAATTTATAGACCTTCCATACAACTTATTAAACCAATTTGTACCAGTTGGATGGTTTTTTAATCACTAAAAACCCCTTAAAACCACTTTCTCTCTAAAAGCCTTAACTGGCCATAGAGTTTAAAAATCAAAATTTTTAAATTCACAAAATGGCTTATTTCTACCTTAAATCAAAAATCATTGACCCCTAAGCGTTTCAAACACCTTATTGACCATTTCTCATCTCTCTTAGACTCCCTAGGTCTCCAATTCCTATTACATACATAATTTAGTCCTAAGGTCCTCACCATGACCTTCAGGACATTATACAAATTTATTACATTCATTGCCCTTAAATGCCATAATGGGCTTTAATACATTGTAATTTATCACATTTTCCTTCAATGGATTCATGTCATCTTCATGATTTCTTGTTGTCTTCATAATGTTGTTTGTCTTCTTAGGTGCCCCTGCACCAGACCACACTACCACTAGCCAAGTAACTAGGATGTGCTCCTAGGCCTAAATTTATAATAGAACTAATCTAACAGACGTTGATCTAACCTACAGATAGACCACCTGATGTAGATCATGGTATAAGTGGGCGAGGAGACAAGTACCCCAAGACATCCTCCGTGGACCCTGAATGAAGTCCTCCAACAGTTTGGACTAGCCAACAAAAAACCCCTGTGCACTCCGATCAGGTACAAGGAAACCACCGATCAAACCGACCAACACTAAAGGCAGGTCCGCATACTACCTCTCCATCCACTCCCAGGTATTGTTCCTGGCCACAATTAGAGGATTTTGAAACACTCAAACAACTATGTCTATGTAGGGACATCCACTAGAATCATAATATGGTATCTCTCCCATTATAAGAATGCGCAGAATCCTCCCCACATCCTCAGGGGTAACAGTAATCTCTCCAGTCGACAAATGGAACGTATTATGCTCTAAATTCCATCTCTCAATCAAAGTGGTCAATAGTCCATTGTTGATCTTATACTCTGGCATGTCAAGCAGACAACCCAGACCACAATGCCTAATATCTCTCCTATCTACCGCAGACAGAATATCAATCATAGAAAATACACGAGGATATGGAACTCGCATTAACAGGGTACCTCTATCAATCTACAAACACAAAAATAGGTTCAAATCAGACATACAAGGAAAACAAAAAGACAGAAACAGGTAAAACTCAGCATATAATGATTATAAATAGTTCAGCACAGTCATCAAAATCATAAACTAAAACTTTCTAAGGCTGAAAGATCAATTTTAAGCCTACTGTCCTGAAAAGGATGTTTCAGGGACCGCAAATGTCATTTTAACTGTAAATGATGTTATGTCTGAGAAACGATGCTTTGTTCCCTGGAAACGATGTTCTACACCGGAGACGATGTTTCATTCTCTGGAAATGACTTTTTAAAAACAACAAATAATTTTTTACTGAAAATGATTCTGGGTCGACAAGAAATGATACTTTATAGACCGCAAATGATGTTTCACGGAACAACTAGAAATGATGAATCGTTCACCGGAAACGATGAATCGTTGACCAATAATAATCTTAATTTATTTCCATTTCCTATGAGCCTAACAACTCTCATGCTATATTTTCATCTAAGCAATCCCTCAAACTATAAAATATGATCTAACCAATCATAACCTTAATTTATTTCCATTTCCTATGAGCCTAACCACTCTCAAACTATATGAGCCTAACCACTCTCAAACTATATTTTCATCTAAGCAATCCCTCAATCTCAAACTATATTTTCATCTTCCATTTCCTATGAGCCTAACCGCTTTCAAACTATATTTTCATCTAAGCAATCCCTCAATCTCAAACTATATTTTCATATTCCATTTTCTATGAGCCTAACCACTCTCAAACTATATGAGCCTAACTACTCTCAAACTATATTTTCATCTAAGCAATCCCTCAATCTCAAACTATATTTTCATCTTCCATTTCCTATGAGCCTAACCACTCTCAAACTATATTTTCATCTAAGCAATCCCTCAATCTCAAACTATATTTTCATCTTCCATTTCCATTTCCTATAAGCCTAACCACTCTCAAACTATATTTTCATCTAAACAATTCCTCAATCTCAAACTATATTTTTATGTAAACAATCCCTTAGACTGTAAAATATGATCTTGACCAATCATCATCTCCATCTCCACAGGGAAAAATCACTAATCCTTGGCAAGTTGGCGGCTAGGCGAGCTGCCTAATCTCCTACGAGCACTTTCGTGTTGCCATGCCTCCATGTGTCACCCTCTGGTCGTCATCGATCTGCCAAGTCACCTGCCATCTGGGATTGTCTGCATCGTCCACCTTCTGCACTGGGATATGCGCGTCCGTCTGAGATTCCTCATTGCCACGTATCGCCATGTCAACTTCCACCTTTACATTCAAACTGGGCGCAGGCCACACCAAAATGACTAGCCCACCAAATTGGGCTTATTAACCACACTCCAGCATAGCACGTCGACCGAGGCCCCTCTTCCTCTTATTCATATTTCGTAGCATACGCTTTACTATTTAAACATTTAAAAATCACCTCCCAGTGCCAGTGCGACTAATGGTTTTCACATTTTTTTAAAATTAACTACACCATGAGTGCCCATTTGATACACATCTACACCCTGTTCCAATGCTCCAAGATTGGCATACACAGAGAAGATATTGGAAAAGGCTTAGCATTTACTTTTATACCTGCGAAATGATTTTTCTTGATAATCTCTAGACATTTTCAACAAGTCCACTTGGAGCATATTGGGTGTCATTTCAAGCCATAAGACCACCGTTCTTTGAAGGATTTTTTCAAGTGCTTTGTGTGCCTTGCCGCTACTTCTATATTTCACAAACATGGAGGATGCTAATATGGGCTGTGGAGTTTAAAATCGCGACTGTCGCTTGCATTTTCATAAACATTTCCTATGCAAATAATTTTGTAAAATTCAAAATTCCCTTTTAAAACGCCCTGTGCAAAGACCACATTTCATTGTGGCACACTGTCAAAATCATTCATGGGCCCAGCATAAACTTCCAAATTTTGTTCTAAATTTGCCAAGGCCTTCTAGCCATAATATCTTGAAAAACCTCCCTAAACCATTATGCTTTGGAGGATGCATAATACCCTGCATCATATTTTACTGAACCGTTCCGCCCAATTTGCAATCATGTTTCCATGCAATAAGACAATCCACCACTCTACTGTGCCGTCATATTATCCTTGGCAGTGGCTCATGCTCTGAGTGGTGCTCATTCACTGTTGTGAAAACTCCCATTACTATCATAGGTGGTCTAAGTAACGGAAAAGATTGTTTTATTTGGCTCTACATACGCCAGTTGCATTTGGTTGACAGTTTTGATCCTTTTCGACAGTCCATTTTGTGCAATTCTACAATTGTTGCAGACCATGACAAGTACTCTAAACGAGCTTTCTAACGAATATAGATTTGACAAATTTTGACTTAATTAGGTCTATGTATTTTGACGTGCATTGGATGTAGGTTTTTTATCCAATATAAACTTCCAGGTTTGACGTTCAATGAAAAATAATAGAAAAGAGAAAAAAAAAATTGAAAAATAACAGTGCCCTCCAGCTTTGAGTCTTCTTTCTATCAAAAAAAAAATAATTGAATTTTGATAAATACACAAGAAGTTATCAGCTACGCAGTCAACGTATGTCACAATTACGGTTTACTCTACTTCAAACATTCATAAAATATGCAATAATCATGATAATGTCATCAAACCAATTGCATGCCCTCAGTATGGATGTTACAAAACCAAATTTGAAAGAAGCGCATTGATATCTATTTTAGAAAAAAAGTTATGTTGTACGAAGTCATTGTACCTTTTTGAAAATAACATTTTCAGCAACATAGCAGTTTTAGTGGGAGAAAAATAAAACCATTAAAATCAATTCAAAAAAAAATTAAAAAACTATATTTAGAATCTAGACAGAAAATACTAAAAGACTCTAGTTTACTTCATCTTCCAATTTCAAATAGTTTAACGACAATATGCATCCGAATGTGAACGTTTTTCTCAAAATGTAGACTTCAATGTCCGTTTAGGCAAAAAAGTGTAACCCACTATTGTGGTATCACCCATGTGTAGAACACATTCTCAAGGCAACTTGGTATGACAATCACTGGATTTCATGATATAGGCTCTCAAAGTAGGCATCTAAAAATAGTTTATAAGGGTGCACTTTTTAGCCATAGAAAAACTTTCAACATGGTACTCTCAAAAATTTGATAGTACCAATAGTACATCTCAGTAGAGCCACCTGTTGATGTCTGGCTCTATCTCTTGGCCATTCAAAATTCCATGGGAGATGAAAGTGGTGTAACCATTTTCTTTGGCTCAGTCTCCTTTCATTCTGATGTGCTTTTATTAGGCAGGCGCCCTTGGCTGGGTGGGTTTGATGGTAAGGCCCCAACTGCAAAGGCATCTGATAGGCTATATTCTCCACAACCTTTTTTGTTGATCTTAATAATGGAGAGAGTTGATGAGAGAATGGTTTCTGGATCAGAGTGGGATTTGAAGGAACTGATCATAGAGGTACCAATGTAAATTCCAAGACAATGATTTGAATGTGGGAATGAAGCTTCCAATGAACGAAAGGATGTGAAGGGTTGGGGGTCTGCGTGGATGGTGATTTCAGTGCCATTGTGATAGAACTTGATGCACTAATGGAAGGTGGAGGGAACATCCTGCATGGAGTGAATCAAAGGGTGTCCGAGGAGGATGTTGAAGGGGAGGTCAAGATCAACAACGTGGAAGATTGTATTTTGTATTGTTGCACCCAGCTGTATGGGCAATGAGATGGTGCCTTCAGATGTGCGTTCTAGATTGGCATAAGCTTTGATGGTAATGACATCATTCATTATGTCTTCCTCATTATACCCCACTTGTTTGATGAATTTTAACGTGCATAAATTGAGGGTCAGACCATTATCTATTATGACCCATTTGATTGCAAAATCGTTAACCATGACAACGATGCCGAGAGGGATATTGTGGTCGGGTTTGACAGATGGCATATTTTTTGGTTTGAAACAGATTCTGGCAATATGTTGATAGATGGCCTACAAGGTTATGGTACTAGGTAGGGTCAATTTCGCTAGGTACACGTGATTCCTGTAGGGCTTTGTTGTGGATTTCTTGGTGGATTGGTGAAATGCAGAGGAGGTCTAGGATGGAAATTTGGGCAGGGGTATTCCTCAAGTTTTCCAAGAGATTGTATTGTGCCCCGGAGTAGTATTAGCACCTACGACAGATATCCTTCCTCGATGTGTGGTGACTGGGCACTGGCTATCTACGCCTTTGACATGGATTACATTAACTAAGCATTCAACTTGGGAGATGCAACCGATGAACTTTTTGTAGTTGATGTACACATTGGTATAGTGTTTTCCATCGACGTGATCCCCCTGCTTTCTCTTCCCTTGGTTCGGGGGCGGAGCAGGAATAACAAGTCCTTTACTGGAGTTTTTTTCAGGAAAACATTTTGGTAGATTTCCAGGTTGGTGTTTGGCGAAGGTTGGGCTAGAGAATCCACTGTGATCTCTTTACGGTCAATGAGTTCTTGGATGTAGTGCTTTAGTTTCATGCACTTTACGGTGGTGTGTCCTTTAACACCATGATAATCATAGTACTCGTTGGCTTTATACCATGTTGGATTGGGAGTAGAATCATCAAAGGGTTGGATCTGTGGATATACAATCAGATTGGCCTTAGCCATTCTATGGAAGATGACATCTATGGCTTCACCTAAAGTGGTGAACATGCATTTTTGCATATTTTGGGCACGTGATTTGGGTTGCCCCTGCGGAAATGATATGGCATTTGTTTGATTTGTTGGGGTTTGGTAGTTCATCTGATAACTCATCCCAGGAGGTGGGTAGGTTGGTGCGACTTGTTGTCATGAGGTTTTTTGATATGCTGGTGCAGGTTGCTGATATGCTGGCATGGGTGCTTTAGGACATGCTACCACAATCTGGACATGTTTTGTATCTGTGGCACAATCAGTCATAGCACTCTTGTTTTTGTTCTAATAATGGGACCAATCATTGTTAGTCCTGTTGTGTTGGAGTTCTTTATAATACTTAAAGATTCCATCATCCAGGAGGCCCCTTTAGAGGTCCAATCCCTTTTCTCGGATCTCTTGATAAGTTTGTAGGTAGTTCATTCACATGTGGTGGGTCAGCTTAGGGTGTAGATTATCAATAAATATCTTTATTAGGTGCTTTTCAGGGGGTTGGTAAGACATTCTTATGGTGAGCCCCTGCCATCTGTGAAGGTAATCTGCCAAACTTTCCCTACCTTTCTGTTTGGATTTACACAGGTCTAGGAGAGATAGTTCACTCTCAATATGTGCCCATATTGGGCTACAAACTTTACATAACCATTCAAGGGCGGTTCCTCCTAGGCTCTTCGGGAACAGGCGCATTAGGTAGTTATCATTGTACACAACCTCTTGGAAAGCCATCTAGAATTATTTAATTTGGCACACAAGATCTCCCTTCCCTTGATATTTGTAGAATTTTGGGGTCTCAAAGTGCTTAGGGAAGGGGACCCTTATGATGGAGCGGTCAAACAAATAGGGATATATCTCCTCGAACTTGAAGGTTTTTCTTTTGGTCCCTACATAGAGCTCTTTGAGAGCGTTATTTATTTATTCCCACTCTGAATTGATAGGTGGTGGAGTAGATTCCCCCAGTATGTTGGAGCTAGGTTCCTGATATGGGTAGGGGAATTTTCCGACCACATAAGCAAGCTACAAGGGAATTATTGGTTGTTGTGGCTAGGCATAGTGCTGCTAAGGAAATGAGGGTAGAGTTGGCTACAGCTACAAAGGTTGTGTATAGGTAGGTTGTGTTGGTTGTAGTGCCTGATAGATGGGACAAGTGTATGATTAGCCTATGTAGTTTGGTTGGGTGTTAGAAACACCATATGATGGATAGGTTTTGTGCAGGTTGATTCTAAGGTTGACACTTATGGAAGAACTTGGTTGTTGGGGAGGTGGAATGGTTTGCATTATCGCAAATGGTGGCATGAACAAGTAGTTAGTGAATGTGGGTTGTTGGGGTTGTGTCTGCTAAGAGAAGGGGTTGAAGAATTTTTGTGCACTTGGGAGGTGGTAGGATTGGTGATATGTGAATGTGTGGGAACCCCAAGGGCATGTAAAGCTACTTTGGAATAATGCCAAGAAAAAGATGCAGTGGATTGTGAGGTTTGGGGGGCTTGGGAAGCTTGTTGTGAAGTGGATGCATGAGGTTGTGTTTGGATGTTGGGTTGCGGTGCCAAAGAATTTTGAGGTGGCACAGTTGACTGAGCATGGAATGTTGGACCTTGAAGGAACAAAGGTTGGTTTAAGGCTCTCATAGGTGGCATTTCTGTGGTGAACTATAGTTGTTTTTGTTGTGGTGGAGGAATGGGAGGAGGTAAGGACACTTCTATGGAAGTTGTTGTGGCTTGTGTGACTGGTGGTTGGGAGATTATTGGTTGAGTGACAATTGGCTGGGAGGTGGTAGGTTGTACAGTAGCTGATGGGTTAGTAGTGTGTTGGATTGGTTTTGATGTTGGAGGTGGAGGAATATTGGAGGATGACGCTCCCATAATGGAGAAAGGAGTTGGTTGTGCTGCAATATGCACTATGGGTTGCGTAGTGGTTGGTTAGAGTGAGTGAGGGATGATTGAGGCGATTTGGGGAATTCTTTGGCTTGGATCAACAATTTCTTCCACCACGGGTGGAAACATACTTGCAAGGATATGTATGGGACGTGCGATATGAGGTGGTCAGAGTCTTGGTGGAAGCAGATAACCTCACATTGATAGTTAGCAATTATGGTAGCACTATTGTGGCCTATGATGACACTAACCATGTGTCTGTGCCTGGGATGATTCATAAAATATTCCATGGAGCTTGTGGTAGGGACCTTAGTGCGATCATCCCATACATTCTCAATTTTTACTTTGTGTCGAGGGTCAAAAGAGACCATAGCGTTGTTTGAATCCAATGTTGGGTTGGGAAAACTAGCAGCAAGATTAGTGTCCATATCCTTCCTCTTCTTGGAACGAGTTTCAGGTGGCATGAGATGTGTCCTAGGATGAATGATGAAGGATGAGACTTAGGGAGAGAAACCTCCTAAAGATAGGTGTGCAAATGTTCCTAGGATTTTATAAGGACGATAATGATGCAAGACTCGGGATTGGATATGCGAATGATACCTAAGGATAGTGATGATGACCTAAACTAATGAGGATTTCCCAAAGATGTAATGGATGACCTAGTGTGACTAAGGTGATGAGTCTATTCTCCTTATGTAGGTTCAAATGGATGTGATCTTGTCATCCTACGATAGACTTGCAGTCTTTCAGAAGACGGGATCATTTTTCAATGCAAACCAACCTTTGGATCAAGGTGGTGAGGTCACAAGGACACAATGAGTTATCCAAGGCAATGCTTAGTTAAGGAGTAAAGGTAAGGGATGGGTTTGATTAAGATATAGATTTTAAGAAACTCATAAGGATGTGATACTAAGTATGGTATGTTTTGATTTTTTTGATTTTTTTCTTGGAATATAGATTTGGATATTGGATGACATTTGATTGATTGGATAATGCTTACCTAAAGGGATGACTTAGGATGATTCTAAAAATGCAATGATGGAGATGCAAGCTTTGGGATGAAGAAGAGTAAATGGACAGGTTGTTGCAATGTGCTGACTAGTCGTATCTCTAAAAGTTGATAATGGTGCGGTTCAAATGATACTTTCCCATGAAGTGTGAAAGCTTGTTGTTGAAAATTATATCATTGTACTTTTCACATTCTTGGATCTCTTGTTGGATGGATTTCACTATATGTTGATACTTCCTGGTTAGTAAACTTCTTCCTCGATATGTGTGGGGTAATTGGATTTGTTCTTTCTTATGTTTCCCCGGATCAAACATGTCCCAAGAATGAGTGCTATAACAATTGCAAATGTGGGTTTGAAATCCTGCAAATGGGGATTGTTGAACAAGTTCTCAAAGTTTGTTGTTGATTTGGGTGAGCTTGGTTGTGTATGTTCAATGGAAAGAAAAAAAATTAATCATACATCAAAGGCATTGACTATGCTAAGTATACCCTGATCCAAACATGAACATTCATGTGTCTAAAAATAATCCAACAAGGGACAAAGAAACCTTCGTGGATACAAGAAAGTGTGGCGAGTTTGATGGATATGAAATTTTTTTATGTTCAAGTGACCAATGTTTTGAGAAAAATCAAGCAATACCTACCTAAGGAATTTTGTCTTAGCTTGAAAGTAGTTGTCTACAAATTTAGGCACACACATAAGAGATAATCATAATACGATCATCACCAAGCATGCAATGGCTCCAGTCATGATGTCGTATTATCCAACTCCAAACACTCAAGGTGGCACGAATGTGCGAGTGATCTTTGGGAGGTTACTATCCTCCTTGCACAAACATTATCAAGCTTTCAGAGTTGAATTAGGTAGGCTTCTACTTTAATAGCTCTTAGTATAGATCTTTGTTCAAATATGTCAATTGTGTCTGCGCAAGCTCACGATTGAGGCATATATCCCTTTAAAGCACCTTGGCACAAGCAGTCATGTGAACATGATTGAGACCTCACAACCCTACTTTGTGTTAGACGTGAGCCCAGCATAAGCTCAAACAATATGTGGCCTCCAAGGCTTTAACCCCAAGAATAAAATTTGT
This sequence comes from Thuja plicata, assembly GCA_018584345.1. Lineage (NCBI taxonomy): Eukaryota > Viridiplantae > Streptophyta > Pinopsida > Cupressales > Cupressaceae > Thuja > Thuja plicata. The sequence goes on from MU224858.1 coordinate 1,052,882, forward strand.
TTAACGTGAATTGGATCTGTTTGGCTTAAACCTCATTCTCACGTGGGTCATTCCCGGGAGATTTTTTTTCTCAATCGGAAGGCCCAACTACAGGATTAATTTAAAAAGAATGAATTGGCGACAAGAGGAGTCTAGATTTCTAATTTTCTCACAAGCGGGAAAAGAGCATACTCTCCTATGAAATTTAGTTTTCTCCCAAACACTCAAGACAATGGGTTAATTCCAAAGACAACTTGTCTAAGATAAAATAAGCATGTCTAGGTTTTAAATCTTCCAAAAGGAAGATAGCATAATCCCCTAATTCTTGTTTTGAATGACACAAAAAGCCTCCTAATTAAACTATGTTCCTAGAAAACATTAACCAAGCACGATCATATGGTCGATTTGATTATGGAAACCTACAAGATAGAGTGAGTAATTTCAAATGATTTCTTTAACAAGTGGGCTACAAATTCAAGTGGTTGGTACTTCTCCAATTATTGGTCTTTGACAAATGTTGGATTTGAGAAAAACCACCAAAAAATGTTAGTAACCACAAAAATATGCAAGACTGGGTACAGACACTGATTAGAGGAAGAGACGTTGGTTTTGTTTAACTGCTACTAAATGATAGAATCAGTGAAATAGCTCAAAATATCAAGAAAATCCAATGCCGGTGGAGATGTTTGTTCTCAAATTGAAGATGTCGATCAGTGATTTTGATGAATCGGGGTATGCACAGACGTCAAAATATGAACCAGCATATATGAAGACGCTGATGTAATTGCAAGATTCAAAGACAACAAACAATGTATAAAACAACTTCCCTTTTCAAGAAAACTCTATTAAAAATTTGAATTTGAACCTCCCTAGATTGTTAGAAACAAGGTGTTTTAGCCTTAATAGATGATTTTTGAAAATATTAGCATTAGGACCCCCTATGAAATTGATTTCTATCAAAAAATAGAATGCTAAAGTATTCAATAGATGATGAAAAACACTTAAAAACCTACAAAAAACATTGGTATGGATCAAGGTTATGTTGGGGAGGTCTCATAGTAGAGACATTGATTATAGACACAAACCTTGGTTCAATGCAGGTGTCGAATGGTGGGTCAGACAAAACCAGCATATGCCTCTACGTGAAAGCGGAGATGCCAATCTGAGAGTTTGGAAAAATTTTGCAAGAAGAAGATGTTTTCAAGAAGGATTTAGGGATGTGGGTCCCACCAGGCATGTCAGAATGTGTATGAGTAAATCTCTAACATGTTGGGAACAAGCTCAAACATGAAAAGTTAGTGAGTTAGCGGATCAAATAGATTTAAATCATATATAAGCATGCAAACAATAAAGAAATCCAAATAACATCAGATAAAGCCTAAAACAAGTGCACCCAAGAGGCCTATTTGATTTGCTCTCTTATGGAGGTGTGGATGTTCTCTCTCAAACACAACATATGAATCCTCAAGTGAACTTGATGGTAAAGATGAATCCAAATGAGATAAATGTATGAATAAAGATCTCAAGAACTAGTATAAAGAACTCTTATCAAGCTTTTCTCTATGAAGATTCAAGTTATTATGTAGTTCAATGCAAGATTGAACATATGATTCATTACCAATTACCTAGTGTTATGCCCTGCATACCCGTCCCTAAATTTTGTGTGCAAAATGTTGGGTCCCCTTTTTTGCTTTGGCTCTTGCCTTGTTTTCCTTATTTTTCTCTTGTTTCTCCTCCAAGTTTTCCTTCTTGCGAGGTTTGTTTTCTCTTTCTTTTATCTTTCATGTCTCTGGGACCCGGTCTCAGAGCTGGTTATTCTTTCCAGAGCTGGATCCCGGACTCTGGGATTCTCTGCCGTTATGTATTCTTCTCGTAAGAGGGTATGGTCCTGCGGAATCCCTGGGCCCAGAGTCCAGAAGTCTACCTTCTTTGAAGTTTTCAGAGAGAAGGGTAACTTGTTTTTTACCTTGGGTATAAATACAAATTACATGTCACTTTCACAGTTACCGTGACTAAAACACTTAGAGCTTTCAGAGCGATTCCTTGGCAATTTGAAGTGCGATTAAGTGTGAATTACTCTGAGCTTAGTGGACATTTATGAGTTGATTTTTGGTGACTGTTCATGACTACTGAAGGTTGAAGCTATTGTAGAGCGGTCCTAGTGCCTTCTCTCCTTGTCATTCTTTGTATTTCCAGGTAGGTCCCTCTAGTTCCTGCCTCTGCTCTTTTGTTTTTTAGTTTTGGTTTTGTTTCTTTCTAGTTTTTGGTTCTATTTTTCACGTCTTCTGCTTCTGGTTTGCCACCCGTTGGTGGGTTGGCTCTGCCAGAGGGTTGTTCGCCCTCTGTGTAGTTGTAGATTAGTGTACATTTTGTATATTGTTTTAGGGTATCTTTTATGTTAATATTGTTTATATCTTTGTAAAGGTTTGTAAATGGTGTATATTTTTGTATATCACATGTCTATATGCTTCGGCCCTCGGCCCTCCCGTATTCTTTATGTATATTTTTTGTATATCCTTCCAAACTCGTGAGTTCCTCCCACTCTGTCATATATTTTGGCTTCATGAGGCCGAGCTCATCGAGATGGAGTCTCCACAGTTCAAACTTGACACCTCGCTGGTTCGAGCCATGGCAACTTTCTCTCTCCTCCATCTCATCACATTTATGGCGGGATTAATTTCCCACGAGTGGGCATTCAAACCATGTCCCATCTGGCACTTAACTCCCCTGTGTCAGCCCACTTTTTGCCATAAATTTCATAACACCACTTGACACCCCACCACGTGCCAACACATGTCAACCAAAGTATCCCTTATTCCCAATCACATCGGCAATGGCTAGATTGTCCAGACTCTGGACCTCCAGCAGGACCTTGTCTTCCACTTCTTCCTGCCACCTTGTTAACACACTCCAGAATGCTAAGTCATGTTCATTCTAGATACCCTAGAACTTTTGATGTATGTACTAATGCTTGTTTGATAGGTGCAGGTTGGTGAAGAATTTCCCAGAGTTGTAACTTGTTTTTATATATGTCCTGACAGTTTTTTGGTCTTGCAGGTTGTGGATAAATTGATCGAAGATGTCTGACGTTATCGCCCCTCCTGATAGTCTGGAACTACCTACCACTTCCACCCAGGAAGCTACGAAGTCAAAGATGGAAAGAATGCTGGCAAACCTTCCCCTAACCTCCAAATATCCAAAGGAGGGAGCTATTTCAGGGTCCAAGGTGGACTCCAAAGTCTAGGAAATAACAGATACGGACCCCGGAACTTGGGCTGAATTGAAAGGTCTGATCCAGACCATTTATAGGCTAAAAGCTGAAGGGGACAAGGTAGCCACTTGCTTGGCCACCTCCGGCATCATAAAGGCTACAAACTTCCATTGTTTGGTGCAGTCACCAGAATTAATAAAGTAGCTGGCAATACTATACAATGTGCCTACTCGCATAGTCCTACTTCCGGATCCCCAGCCGCTACAATACCACGCCACAATTGTCACCTTGGATGCTCCAACCTTTGCTTCCAGGTTGAGGATTCCTTAATTCAAAGGGTCTGTTGTCATCACCCAGGTCGACTCGCTAAAGGAATTTGGTGAGGCCGAAGTCATTTCCCGGCAACACCTCAACAGTCAGCAGCTGAAGTCTCCAAAGCGAGACCACAAAAGAATGAAGTTGGAAATTCCCCGCAGGGATTTCAAGGAGCCCATTCAAGCGGGCATCATATTTTTATGCAGGATATTTGGATGGCCCCACGCCTGGGAATTCTTGACATGGATGTACTATTTTCTATACTACATCACCACACATAATAGGACCTTCAACTGGGAAGCTATTATAGCTAACCATGTGGATACACAGATGAGGACCATCGCCCAGACCTCTCAGTTTTATATGACTTCATATGTGCTATGGGCGTTAGCACAATAGAGACTGGCTTTTCTAGGTTTGGGCATAGTCAGAGAGCTTGGAAGTGGGCCAGGGAAAGTCACACCGTGGGATCAATATCCCCAGTTACAGTGGAAACTTAGTTTCCAAAATTTCTACCGGGTAAATGATGCTTTCGTTTACAACAACATTTTAACACTTACTCGAGATTCTAGGTACTGCCTCTCACAGGCAGAAATGACTCTGGTCAACTCCTATGGCCATTATTTTATTCAGTTCTGGCATCACACCTACATTAGGGTGACAGGCTTCAATGGGAAGCCTTATCTTCTTCCCCGATATTACGAGGATATAATTATTCTCTTAGAATTTTGTCGGCAAATGATGGATCTGCACACCTTCTTCACATTGAAGAAGGTCATCAACATCCCATTCCCTTTCTCTTGTGGGAATTACACATGTAGCCTCATCGTAGCCCAAGAGGCAGCTAATGAATTGAAGAGCTTGGGGCTGGTGGAATTCCACCACGACTGGAAAAATTATGATCCCCATGGAAAGATTGCCATAGCACTACCTCAGGCGTCTGAGCCACATGAAGTGGATATTGAAGACTTCTGGGTGGACTTCCAGGACATTTTTGATCTCCAGGCCCAACAAAATACAAGGATGAACAAGGGGCTCATGAAATAACTAGACGTTCAGACCTTCATGAAGGGATTTAAGGATGACAGGCTGCTAGAGGATCCAGCATACAAAGGGACAAGGGCTAGACAAATAGGATCTTCCTCCAGTGGAATGCGCCATCCTGGAGGATCTAATGATTGAAGGGGTAAGCCACACCATTTTGGAGGCAAGTCACCAGTACTTCACCTATGTGTGTCCTAAAAGCACCCAAAAGAAATCAATGGTCAAGAAGACCATCCCCTCTTCAGCCGGCGCTGGACCTTCTTCATCTGTTGCGGCCGCTGAAGCAAGCATGAGTAAAGGGAAGGGGAAGGAGGGTGCCCCAGTTCCCAAGGAACCTCCCTAGGTTCCTACACTTCTAATGGCCCACCTGCATCAACAAATGGAGTTGACAAAGCTGACCAGTCAGCAATTAAGCATGCAGGTATCTGCAGGTCTCCCTATAACTCCAATGGTATCTACTCGCCTGGCAGGGTCCTCCTCATTGGTAGCTATGATGACCAGATAGAATTTTACTGAGGTGGAGTCTACTAACATTCTGGATACCAGGGCTTCACTTATAAGGAAGATTAAGAAGGTGACACCTACACCCAGTGCAGCCACCGCCCCCGACATGCCAGAGATGCCCCCAGTAGATGTAAGTTTGGACTCTCCTGAACTCGAAGATATCTCAGACTCCTCACCCCCACACGATAATTTTGACGACACCTTCTCGGTGGAGGAGCTCCTAGAGATTCAGCATGGTATAATTCATGCGGTGGAGGAGATTGTGGCTCAGGACAAAGAATAGGTCCCCATAGAGAAAGAAATCCTGGAAGAGAAAGATGCATCATAGAAAGAGGCTCAAGAAGAAATACAGATGGAACCTGAGCAAGAGAGGATACCGGTCCAGGAGACCGAGAACACACCAAGGCAGACCAAAAATGTGTAGCTGATGGTTGGAGAACCCAGACCTGAGGGAACAACCATAGCTCCAACCATCAAACTTCAAATGCCTTTGGTAACTCCGGGTGACCAAGTGCCCCGGAGAACTTTCGGTGAGGTAGTAACGGCGGTTGCCTTGCTAAGTTTTGGCCAGAGACCTCACCTGCCTCCAGAGGATGTTATGATGAAGGAGAATGCTCCAATAGATGAAGCCAATGTGGCCCAGGAGCAGCAGCAGCAAACGGACCAGGAGGTCCCAGATAAAGAAAATGAAGAAATAGCTGATGCCGCGAGGGACAAAGTTCCTGAAAATAAAAATGAAATTGAGACCAGGGAAAATATCCCGGATAGTGCAACAAAAGACGTTGGTATGGTAGAAAACATTGAGGGTTCTGGAGAATAGGAAACAAAAAAGGAACAAGAACAAGAGGAACCAGAATGAGAGGTGGATAAAGAGCCCAAAGATAATGTGCATTCCAAGAACGCGCCACTGGATTCCGAAAGGAATCTTGATGAACAGGTCTTGATAATGAAGCCACCCCAGCCACCCCAATGGATGGTGGAATCCAAGAAGAGGAAAGCCCCAGTGGTGGCCACAAGCACTCCACTCTTGTTGGCCAAAATGATAGCCAAAAATATAGAGGCTAAGAAGCTCAAGAAAGCGCGGACAGTCCATACTCTCCAGACTGGCCCTACCAATATTACAGTTGCGATTATCACAACACCCCCTCTTGATGCAGATGCAGCTGTCCTAAGGGTCAAAGAATACAATGTAATAGAGGTAGCATTGAGGAAGAGGGATAAGCAAGGCAAATTGGACTTGTTGAAAGAGGCCACTGAGGAAATAGAGGCTAGGTACATAAAGTAGGGCCAGAAGCTGCAAGAGGAAAGAGAAACAAATGCCATTCTCCTCGCGCTTTTGGTAGAACTCACACAGCCATTGGTAGAAGTCCATCACAAAACCCCTTCCTCCAGATTATCGCTTTCATAGGGAAACATGGATTCTCTACAGATAATGAAGAAGAAAGCACAAACTGTGGATGGGTGGGCCGCCAAGCAGGTGACCACAATGAGACAATTTCTGGTGGCGTCCCTCCCAGACCTTTACAGGGTCAATTCTATTCTTAGCCATGTAAGAGGCTCCACTCAGATATGGGAGCAAGATTTGGAAAAATATGAAAAGTGGAAGACCGGGCTAGAAGAGATCTGCAATATCAGTGAAGAAGTCGCCATAGAGTCTGAAATTTTAGGAGACAAATCATATGATTCCCTCCAGGTCCAGTACTCCAGACTTGCCCTCAAAATTGAGGTTTGCAGGGAACTAGTTAAGACCTTGAAAGAGAAGATAATGATAGCCATATATCCCTTGGGTTCGTTTAAGGAATTCGTGGTCGGGGTATCGCAAGTCAATCCCTTCACCACCAAAACATGTACCCTAGAGGACTATGTCCTTAGCAAGTTCGATGAGAAGATGGAGTCCCTGTATCTGCCAGCCAGAGATTTTTACCAGGGCAGGCTATCCAGGTTGTCTAAAACAATGATCCGATCACATGATGCCATCAAGATGGTGGATGAATTCCAGAACGAGGATGGAGAAGTTGACGAGGCATTGGAGGCTGTCTACAGTCGATGGGACAACATCCAAAGTATAAATGAAGAAAACATAGGCCAAGTATTGAAATCTTGGGAAAAATCATAAGGAACAATAAGGCCCTCTAGATTCTGGAGATGTTCAGTGGAAGATGTGTTTTGTATTCATTTATTCTTTTGGAACGCAAGCTCCCAGACCTTGGATATCTGGATACTACATTTTTGTATTCTTTAAAGTGACTTGTGTCCCAGTTCCCAAGGCTGACTGGTCACTTTCAAGGCAGTTAATAAAGGTTGTCAGAAGGTGGGTAACCGCAACAAGGCACATTGGCTCGAAAAGAGGTTTTTTGACAGATGGTCTTCTCGAGGCACCGCTTCAATGTTACACCTGGCACATCGGAGACAGGGCGCTACTTTCCCATTTATGAGGCATGTAGCCTCAATCCCCAGGGGATCAGATTTCTTCTCTCTCATCTCAGCTCTCTTTTCGAGGCCGATTCTTCCACTCCACTTTTCTTGTCTTATTCTTTTAACATGTTAGCCCTTTTCTGTCTTGAGGTCTTTTGTGGCGTGGTGCAGGTAGTACCAACCACCAAATAATGTATTATATTGTAAAGTGTAAAATAAGTTAGGGTTAGGTTTAGGTCAAGTAATGTGTATAAATAATAAGTCTGACCTCATTCTAAGGGTTGGCAAAATTGATGATTTTGCAGTCCATAGTTAATAGCAATCTAGTTTTCTCAGTTCTTAGTTGCAGAGCTCAATGCTCCATAGTTTTTAAGCTTTCAATAGTTAAATGCTCCCTTGGAGCCACCATTGTACCACGCACCAGTGCTAGCTAGAAAAGATGTTAATGAAGAAGGAAGAGTTCTCTCAATGATGTTGTTAGAATTCTATCTTATGGGTTAATGGTATTTAATGCTTTGTGTTCTTCATGTACTCTTCTCTGATACTTAAAAGTAGATTAACGACCTCCTTTCCTTTGCTACTAATAAAATATGAACTAATGGTTGTATATTTCTTCAGTATTTAGTGTAGTGTGTTAGAGCATTGTTGATGTCTTGAATGTTTAGTATAACTATAGGTAGATGAAATCTCTCTAACTCTGTGGTATCTTTTGAATTTTATTTGTAAAAATGAATGCGTGCTTGCAGGAATGCCCACTGACTTGAATCCCTAGAGAAGATGCGTTGAAGATAACCAGTTATCCCCCTCAAACAAAAATAGTCACATCTCCCAACCGAGCACCGTACTGTTGAGACCTGACTCTCACATGCTTGGAGGCTGAGGGAATCTCATTTACCTAGACAACCTTTACAGGAAAAGTTGGTCGGTACATCGGTACCCGGTGATAACTCACCTCTGTTGGCAGACTCGGTCACAAAGTCTTGTCAACAGAAACTGGCACTAGAAGGAAGGCATGAACTCATCCCCCTCTGAGGATTCATATTTTACACCACCTAAGGGTTCCCCAAGCCATAGTTTTAGGATTCAAGCCTTCAATGGGATTGGATCATTTTCACCAGCAAGATTTGAAAGAGTCCTTAGATCAACTCCCAATCCCAGACGGCTTGTTGAACTCGAGCCTCCTGCTTGAAAGAAACGGACCCCGAAAGTCAAGTCAGCCACCATTGTTTGGGAATATAGCTTACCACGGAATATCCAAGTCCCCCAGACAATCCTGGGAACTAGTGCTCAACCTAGTCAAAACCCAACTCCCCCAATGGTTGCATATTTTGGAAATAGCGGGTCCCCAATGGGAACTTTTCTAGGTGCAGCCAACAATTTACCTTTGCACCCAGAAAAGATTTGTCCCCAATATGAGAACTTAGGCTCACAAATCGTAGAAGAGCATCTACAGGCATACAAAGATGCCATGAACCGACACTAGATCCAACATCAAGACATTGTGACCTGGATGTTCCCTCTATCCTTGGGACAAAATAAGCTGAACTGGTACCTGAATCTTCTTGCTAACTCCATCAATAGTTGGCAAGACATAGATGATGCCTTCTTTTCTACCTTTCACATACACGTGGACCCAGCATGGTCCCATAGCCAGTTCATCTCTATTAGGAAGGAATCAAATGAACCCCTTGCAGCATTCAATCACCGGTTCCAACGTTCCTTGAAGCGGTGCACAGTTCCCTTCATCCCATCCGTGGAAGTGACTATCCAGACCTATCTCAATGCGATGGACCCTTTCATTTCCACTCTCCTCTAGAGGACTACCACCCTGGGCGACCAAGACACCTTGGAAAAAGTTTACAACCTAGCCTTGGAGTTGTCCCGTGGTCTTAACAAATCCCTGGGTGGGATTGGACAGAGCACACCATTCAACATGATCCCTGGTGGAACTCTTTATGCTAGGGGATACAACCCTAATCTAGCAATGGGTGCCCCCGTGATGGCCATGAATCCCCCGCCATCGCTGATAGACCAGCAGGTCTGGTACGTATATCCATTGCAGACCTAGATAATACCAGGTCTAGAATCTTTTCCTTGGAACCAGCCATAGAAAACACAACAACCATAGACACAACCACCTAGAGTACCTTTCTTCTAGTCCTCCACGGCTGGGGGATTACCACCCTCGACTCTGATGAACACTGCCACTTTCCTAGGAAACCAGCAACAATAGTCGTCACACTATGACACAAACACCTAGTTGACCGCTGAGGTTGAATCCCTCCGATGAATGTTTTCTACGCTGACTATGGACATGGGTCAGCTGAAGGCGGGGTCCTACGCACCCTAGAATTCCAATTCCCAGAGAGGGAATAATTTCTCCGGCCAACAAAGAAACAATGCTGAAGGAAGAAATTTCAACAAAGGGCCTCGGTTCAACCAACAACAATGGAATAACAATGCCAATACTAGAGGTCCCCCTCTGAACCAAAACACCAATCAGAGTGGTGCTAGACCATCCCATTTTACGCTAGTCATAGACTTCTAGCCCATGACCAATTGGTGTAGATTGCATGACACAGGCTCCCATAATGAGGTAAACTATGCCATGCTAGAGATAGTCATCATGATTTTCCAACTGGACAGACAACAAGCATCTGATCCTACTCCCCTAGAGCCTCTTGTGCAAGATCCCACTCATGGTGCATTCACCTGTGAGACCGTATTCTTTGGGACCACCAGAGAAGATAAAGAAGAATCTGAACTATAGGGGTTCTTTGATGAATCTATTCCAGCCTTTGAGGCCAATGCCTTCACCAACCCAAGGGCTCCTTACAATACTCATAGTCAGGATGGTAAAGGACTAGTTTACATGCCCACACCTCCCAAAGATACTCCTCCCCAGAATAATACAACCGATCATTCTTTCCCTCCAAAAGGTTCTAGCTGTAACCAAGCAAAGTACCCGACCGAAGGAAGCCACCAATTCCCTGGAGGAAGGTTTGACATTACAAATGCATTAGAACAAACCACCACCTCCATGACCTTGATGGAGGTTTTTCTAAACTGTCCCGAGCATAAGAAGTTTCTTCTGAAGCTCTTGGGAAACCCGGAAGATATCAGTCGGCCACCCAAGACTGTCTCTTTTGAGGATGCCAACGCAGTTGTCTTCTAGGGAAATACTGAAGATCCTCCCTTCCTGCTAAGCCTGAACATACAAGGGAAAAATATACACAACTGCCTAGTAGATTTTGGGGCTTCGAGAAACATCATGCCTTTATCCATATGCTAGAAGCTCAGATTTTGACCCACCCCATCTAACAGTGCAGTAATCCAATTGGATAAAACTACTATAAAAATGGTGGGTGAACTGAAGAATGTCCAGATTCAACTCATCCAGGACCCCAGGATAGCTAGAACGATCGACATCCAAGTGGTGGATATCCCAAAAACTTACGGGATGTTGTTAATTCAGAATTGGTCTAAGTCCCTGAATGGATACTTTTTGTCCGACTTCTCCCACTTATGGCTCCCCTGGGAAGGAGAATCTAACAAAATCTAGGTTGAGAGCGAACCCTGAATGAAATAGGCCCTCACCAAAGTCAGGAGGGTGAATGAGGTCTTACTCTCTAAGACTTCCCCCAAGGTGTACCAACCCCTTGAGATCCTAACATTTGATTTCACCCCCAGGGAGGATCCCATAGTTTTGTAGAGAACCCGAGACCTAGAAGAAAAATTAAGGGTTGAGGTTAACTCTCAGGGTGCTGTAGCGACCCCCGCCACAGTCTTGTCTGGCACTTGGTGCTAGGTACATTACTAGAAACATTCATAGCTGGAGTGTGAGCCTTGCCTTGTCGCCGCCACCTAGCACATTGATTCCCTCTAGAGGAAAGAACACACAGCCAATTCTCTGGGACTCTGTAATTCTGCTAGCGGCACTTCTACGGTACCGTTTGTCCAGGAATCCCAACCAAAAGCCCCTCCGAAGGTAAACCTCACCCACATACGATCAGCGTAGGAGGAAACTCCTCCCAAGTCTCCCAAAAACAATCCAAAGACTGCTTCATCTTCCCAGCCCTAGACAACAAACGGTGACTTGTGGACCCTTAAGTTTGATGGGTCCTGATCCAAACGGGGCTATGGGGCCAGAGTAGAATTAATCAACCCGTAGGAAAAATCTTTCCTCGCATCTTATGGGCTGAAGTTCAACTGCATGAACAATTGTCATGGAGTATGAGGCCTTGATCCTCAAACTTCTATTTTCACTAAGGAAAGGAATCACTCACCTTCGGGCCCTAGGTGATTCGAAGTTGATTGTTAAACAAGTCTAGAGTCAATACACTTATCACGATTAGAGGTTGGCTTCCTACCGTAATCGGGCATGGAGCCTTATTGAGGATTTTGATGCCTTTGGCATTGATCTTATCCCCCGGAGACAGAACTATGTCCCAGATGCCCTTGCCATTTCTGCCAACACACTTGAGCCCATGGTCGGCTCATAACTCCAGAGATTTTCTGTTGAGATGATCCCCACCCTATCTATTCCAGATAACGTCACCCATTTTTAGGTCTTTGAGGATGATCAGCATATCCTAGCCTTCATGGCCAACGCTAGTGTCTTTGAGGACCAAATAGTGGAAGAAAGAGACCACGATGATAGCGGGAAAGGTGATGAAGATGATGGGATCATGGATCTACCAACTAACACCATTCCTAAGGGGATGGTTGCACTCGAACAAATCTTCAACTTGGACCCTCGGGGCTGGGAAAAGATATCATCCTCCTCTGAGGGAGAAAAATTTGAGAAAGTTAACATCGGCTAGCCCAATGAAGAGAAAATGATACACATCAGCACCTCCTACTCCCCTAAGGAGAAGGAGAAGATTCTTGCGGTTCTTCAAGAATACATAGATGTGATCGCGTGGGGGTATGAGGATTTGAAGACATATGACACATCCATCATGACTCATACCATCCCACTCAAACCTAATGCTAAGCCTTTTTGGCAAAAGCAACGACCAGTCAACTCACTGATTGAGCCTCTAATTCACCAGGAGGTCCAAAAACTGTTGTCAGCTCGGATAATCTTTCCAATCTGGTATACTACGTGGGTTGCCAATCTAGTCCCTATAAGGAAGAAAAGTGGTGAGATCTTCCTTTGCGTGGATTTCCAAAATTTGAATAAGGCCTCTAAGAAAGATAATCACCCTCTCCCCTCATTGGATGAGGTGTTGTAGATAGTGAATGGATCCCAAATGATGTCTTTCTTGGATGGGTACTCTGAATATAACCAAGTCATGGTTAAATATGAGGATAGAGACAAAATTGTGTTTACCACCAAGTGGGGAATGTTTTCATACCAGAGAATGCCCTTTGTCTTGATTAACGCAGGGGCTACATTCCATAAGGCCATGGACATTGCATTCGAGGGCCTTGTGAACCGATGTATAATCATCTACATGGATGATTTGACCATCTTTTCCTGGGACAGGCATGATCATTCCACCCACCTCACCCATATTTGTGAGAGATGTCACCGGTATGGAATATCCCTCAACCCTAATAAATGCATATTCGGGGTCACTGAAGGGAAGTTGCTTGGGCATATTGTCTTTGAGAAGAGTATATCCATTGACCCTGAGAGATTCAAAGCGCTTCTAAACCTGCAAATGCCCGGTAGCAAGAAGGAGATGAGGTCTTTCTTCAGAAAGATCAATTTTTTCTGGTGGTTCCTTACCAGATTCACTAAGATTGTAAATCTACTCAATGAGATGATGAAGAAAGATATCAAAATTGAGTGGAGTCTTGAAGCAAAGCAGGCATTCATCCAAATCAAGAAAATGATAATGGAGGCACCAGTTCTGGCTAGTCTAGACTACTCCCTCCCTTTCTACATTTATTCCTTTGCTTCACTGCATTCTGTCGCGACAGTATTAACCCAAAAGGTTGAAGGGGAAGAATGACCAATAGCTTTCATGAGCTCCCCCTTCAAGAATGCCAAAGTCTAGTATTCATCATTGGAAAAGCAAGCCTTTTCTCTTGTTCACGCTGTGAAGAAATTTTGGCATTAAATTCTCTGGAGTAAGGTGCATGCCATCATCCCAGAATAGGCGGTAAAATCTCTGCTAATGCAGAGTGAATTGGGTGAAAGATGGGGGAAATGGATGTCCATCCTCTAGGAATACAATTTGGAAATGCAACCCATGAAAATAGTATGAGGCCAAGGGCTAAGTAGAGAGATGGTAGAAGAGACTCCCCACATCGAATATTAGACATATACGGTGGAGTCCATCACTTGAGATCCATGGTACACAAATCTGGTGTACCTATTGTTAAATAATTGATGCCCAGAGGGATTTCCTCCAAACAAACATCACGCCCTATGGTTGAAAAGCATGCACTTCATGATCAAAAACTCTACACTTTTTCGCAGGAATTATGAAGGAATGTTCCTCCGGTGCATCGATAGGGTTCAAGCTGTAAAAATAATTGAAGAATTTCACAGGCAGTTTGGAACCAGGCATGGCTCAGCTGATGCCACCACTCATCAAATCCTTCAAGCTGAATACTATCATCCCTTTGTCTTTAAGGATGTCTAAACTCATGTCTGGAAGTGCCATACTTGCCAAACTGCGGCACATCATGAGTGAAACCTAGCCATGCCTTTGCAGCCAGTTTTTGAAGCTAGACCCTTTACCCAATGGGTATTTGACTTTATTGGGGAAATCAACCCCAGCTCATTTTCCAACCACCAATACATCCTAACTACTACCAATTACTGCACCCAGTGGTCTGAAGCCATACCTTGTAAAACTAACATGGCAGACGTAGTTATCAAATTCCTAGAAGAAAACATCATCACAAGATTCAGAATGCCTTTTTCTATAGTATGTGACAATGGTCTGGCATTTTCTTTAGCACAACTACTAGAATGGACCTATGACTAGAAGATCACTCTGAAGTTCTCCAGCAACTATTACCCCCAGGGGAACGGAGTTGCTGAATCAACTAACAAAAATTTGCTTGAAGTGATCAAACACCTGTTAGAATAGAATCCCTAAGATTGGCACCAAAGGCTGAGGTTCTCCCTCTAAGTGAATCGCATTCAAATTAAGGCCGCCCTCGGGACATCCCCATTCCATCTTTTTTATGGCCAAAACCCAGTGTTCCCCATTAACTTACAGATCCCAGTTTTGCAGTTCATGCAGAAATTTGGCAAATGGGATAACATCGTGGAGGTTTGGCTCCTGAATCTGGTGCGGATGGAGGAGCAAAGAGACGCAACCCTTGAGCATTTTGTGTGTCACCAAGCAGTGGTAAAATGATGGTTTGACCGAAGAGCCCAGTATAAATCCTTTCAGATTTTGGACTTGGTCCTCTTGTGTGATAAAGCCCGTGAAAAGAAAGGGAAGCACACTAAGTTCCAAAGGCTCTGGCTCAAACAATATTTGATCTCTAAAATCTGCGGGGCAAATACCTATCACCTCAATATCATGACCGAGGAACCCATCCCATTGCCTGTCAATGGATAGTTTCTCAAACATTATTTTGAATGAGGCAGGTTTGTCCAGAGTTGTACTATATGAAAAATCTTCTTGCTTGTAAATATCTTTCCCGGTGTCCCGTTTGGGGTGCCTTGTCTTGTAAATAGTTTTTTTGGTGGTCCTTCGGGACCACCCCCTTTCTTTTTGTTTCACTTTTGGTTTTTTTCTTTCTTTTCCTGGGTTTCCAATGTTTCCCCCCCCCCCCTTTGTAGGCTGGTATGCTTTGCATAACATCTAGTCTTTGGGATGGTGCCTTTAGTATTTGGTTGAATTCAGAATCTATTGTTAGCATGGTGGAATTGGTCCGGTCTCCAAAAAAAATTTGTGAGTTTGGTAATGAACTATGAGTAATCTTCAGTGGATTTATCCCCAAAAGTCTAGTAATTAGTTAAATCAAAATTAAAGGGAACAAGTATTCAAACACACCGAGGGTAGATCGGTCACACTGGTTTGTTGGCCCAAGTCTGAACTGTTAGAATTCTTTCTGGGTCCAGAGTTTTTCTTCCCCATTCAACAAATTGAGGTGGGTAGAAGAGTGAAAGAAGTACTATCATTAAATTTACATAAGCTCAAGCTTAATGGTGAAAGAAGTACCGCCATCCCACCTAGAAAAATATAAAATAAGGAAAGAAAAGATGGGATGAAAACTCCGGTATCTAGGAGGAACGAGAAAACTTGATGACTTTCAATTGATATCTTTAGTGCCCCTTCTCTGCTTCTCCTAGAGGTCATCAGCTTGATTTTCTTCCAAAGCACACACTTCACAACTGATGAAAGACCATGGATTAAATCGTGTATGGCCAGATTTTCTCAAACACTTCACACCTGCAAGTAGGACACTCAGAGTAACGATTGGTTCTGGTTTTTCTAACTAGAGATTCTACAATTCTCGAATGCACTAAGGCATTCGTCCCAGATAGTTGCCATTTTTTATACCCTGCATACCCGTCCCTAAATTTTGTGTGCAAAATGTTGGGTCCCCTTTTTTTCTTTGGCTCTTGCCTTGTTTTCCTTGTTTTTCTCTTGTTTCTCCTCTAGGTTTTCCTTCTTGTGAGGTTTGTTTTCTCTTTCTTTTGTCTTTCGTGTCTCTGGAACCCTATCTCAGAGTTGTTTTTTCTTTCCAGAGCCGGATCCTGGACTCTGGGATTCTCTACCATTATGTCTTCTTCTCGTAAGAGGGTATGGTTGCGCAGAATCCCTAGGCCTGGAGTCCGAAAGTCTGCCTATTCTAAAGTTTGTAGATAGAAGGGTAACTTGCTTTTTACCTTGGGTATAAATAGAAATTACATGTCACTTTCATAGTTACCGTGACTAAAACACTTAGAGCTTTCAGAGCGATTCCTTGGTGATGTGAAGTGCAATTAAATATGAATTACTCTAAGGTTAGTGGACAATTATGAGTTGATTTTTGGTGACTGTTCATGACTGCTGAAGGTTGAAGCTATTGTAGAGCGGTCCTAGTACCTTCTCTCCTTGCCATTTTTTAGATTTCCAGGTAGTTCCCTCTGGTTCCTACCTCCGTTCTTTTGGTTTTTGATTTTGGTTTTATTTTGTTCTGGTTTGTGGTTCTATTTTTCACGTCTTCTACTTCTCATTTTCCACCTGTTGGTGGGTTCGCTCTACCAGAGGGTTGTCCACCCTCTACGCAGCTATAGATTAGTGTACATTTTGTATATTGTTTTAGGGTATCTTTTGTGTTAATATTGTTTATATCTCTGTAAAGGTTTGTAAATGGTGTATATTTCTATATATCACATGTATATATGCTTCGGCCCTTGGCCCTCCCATATTATTTATGTATATTTTCTATATATCCTTCTGAACTCACGATTTCCTTACGCTTTGTTGTATATTTTTTCTTCATCAAGCCGAGCTCATCGAGATGGAGTCGCCACGGTTCAAACTTGGCACCTCGCTGGTTAGAGCCATGATGGATTTCTCTCTCCTCTGTCTCATCATATTTATGGTAGGATTAATTTCCCATGAGTGGGCATTCAAACCATGTCCCATCTAGCACTTAACTCTCCCATTTCAGCCCACTTGTCACCATAAATGTCTTAACACCGCTTGACACCCCACCACGTGCCAACACACGTCAACCAAAGTATGGCTTATTGCAATTCACATTGGCAATGGCTAGATTCTCCAGACTCTGGACCTCCAGCAGCACCTTATCTTCCACTTCTTCCTACCACCTTGTTATCACGCTCCAGAATGCTAAGTCATGTTCATTCTAGATACCCTAAAACTTTTGATGTATGTACTAACGCTTGTTTGATAGGTGCAGGTTGGTGAAGAATTTCCCAGAGTTGTAACTTGTTTTTATATATGTCCTGATGATTTTTTGGTCTTGTAGGTTGTGGATAAATTGATCAAAGATGTCTGACATTATCGCCCCTCCTGATAGTCCAGAACTACCTACCACTTCCACCTAGGCACCTACGAAGTCAAAGATGGAAAGAATGCTGGCAAAGCTGCCCCTAACCTCCAAATATATAAAGGAGGGAGCTATTATGAGGTCCAAGGTGGACTCCAAAGTCTAGGAAATAATAGATATGGACACTGGAACTTGGGGTGAATCGCAAGGTCTAATCCAAACCATTTACAGGCTAAAAGTTGAAGGGGACAAGGTAGCCACTTTCTTGGCCGCCTCTGACATCATAAAGGCTGCAAACTTCCCATGTTTGGTGGAGTCACCAGAATTTATAAAGTAGCTGGCAGTACTATACAATGCACCTACTCACACAGTCCTACTTTCAGATCCCTGGCCGCTACAATACCCCACCACAATCGTCACCTTGGACGCTCCAACCTTTGCTTTCGGGTTAGGGATTCCTTAGTTCAAAGGGTCCACCGTCGTCACCCGGGTTGACTCACTAAAGGAATTTGGCGAGGCCGAATTCATTTCCTAGTAACACCTCAACAGTCAATGGCTAAAGTCTCCAAAGTGAGACCACAAAAGAATGAAGTTGGAAATTCCGTGTGGGGATTTCAAGGAGCCCATTCTAGCAGGCATCATATTTTTATGCAAGATCTTCGGATGGCCCCATGCCTGAGAATTCTCAGCGTGGATGTATTATTTTCTATACTGCATCACTACACACAACAAGACCTTCAACTGGGAATCTATTATAGCTAACCATGTGGATACATAGATGAGGACCGTCGCCCAGACCTCTATGTTTTATATGACTTCATATGTGCTATGGGTGTTAGCACAATAAACATCAGATTTTCCAGGTTTGGGCTCAATCTGAGAGCTTAGAAATGGGCCAGGGAAGGTCACATAGTGGGATCATTATCCCCAGTTACAGTGGGAACTTAGTTTCCAAAATTTCTACTGGGTAAATGATGCTTTCATTTACAACAACAGTTTAACACTTACTTAGGATTCTGGGTACCGCCTCTCACAGGCGGCAATGACTCTGGTCAGCTCCTATGGCCAATATTTTATTCAGTTCCATCATCACACCTACATTAGGGTGATATGCTTCAATGGGAAGCCCTATCTTCTTCCTTGATATTGTGTGGATAGAATTATTCTCTTAGAATTCTATCGGCAGATGATGGATATGCACGCCTTCTTCACATTGAAGAAGGTCATCAACATCCCATCCCTTTCTCTTGTAGGAATTACACATGTAGCCTCGGTGCAACCCGGGAGACAGATAATGAACTGAAAATCTTGGGGCTGGTGCAATTCCACCACGCCCAAAAAAATTATGATCCCCATGGAAAGATTGCCACAGCACTACCTCGAGTGTCCAAGCTGCATGAAGTGGATATTGAAGACTTCTGAGCAGACTGCCAGGACAATTTTGATCTTTAGGCCTGAAAAAATACAATGATGAGAAAGGGGCTCATGAAAGCATTGGATGTTTGGACCTTCTCGAATGGATTTAAGGATGACAGGCCACTGGATGATCCAGCATACAAAGGACAAGGGCTGGACAAATAGGATCTTCCTCTAGTGGACTGGGCCATCCTAGAGGATCTAACAATTGAAGGGGTAAACCACCCCATTTTGGAGGCAAGTCACCAGTACTTCACCTAGGTGTGTCCTAAATGCACCTGAAAGAAATCAACAGTCAAGAAGACCATCCCCTCTTCAGTCGACATCGGACCTTTGTTTGTCGCGGCTGCTGAAGCAAGCACGAGTAAAGGGAAGGGGAAGGAGGGTGCCCTAGTTCCCAAGGTGCCTCCCCAGGTTCCTACACTTCTGATGTCCCACTTGCACCAACAAATAGAGTCGACAAAGCTGACCAGTCAGTAATTAAGCATGTAGATATCCGTAGGTCTCCCTATAACTCCAATGGCATCTGCTCGCCTGGCAGGGTCCTCCTCATTGGTAGCTATGATGACCAAACAGACTTGTGCTGAGGCAGAGTCTACTAACATTTTGGATATCGGGGCTTCACTTATAAGGAATAAAAAGAAGGTGACACCTACACCCAGCATAGCCACTACCCCCGGCATGCCAGATATGCCCCCAATAGAAGTAAGTTTGAACTCTCCCAAACTTGAAGATATCTCACACTCCTCACCCCCGTACGATGATTTTGATGACACCTTCTTGGCGGAGGAGCTCCTGGAGATTCAGCATGGTATAAGTCATGCAGTGGAGGAGATTGTAGCTTGGGACAAAGAAGAGGCCCCCATAGAGAAAGAAATCCCAGAAGAGAAAGATGCATCAGAGCAAGAGGCTCGGGGAGAAACACAGACAGAACCTGAACAAGAGAGGATACCAGTCTAGGAGACTGGGAACACACCAAGGCAGCCCACAAATGTGCAACTAATGGTCAGAGACCCCAGACCTAAGGGAACAATCATACCTCCAACCATCATGCTTCAAACACCTTTGGTAACTCTGGGTGACCATGTGCCCTGGAGCACTATGGTCGCCTTGATAAATTTTGGCTAGAGACCTCACCCACCTCCAGAGGACATTTTGATGAAGGAGAAAGCTCCAATAGATGAATCCAATGTGGCCTAGGAGCAGCAGCAGAAAATGGACCAAGAGGTCCTAGATAAAGAAAATGATGAAATAGCTAACGCCGCGAGGGACGAAGTCCCTGAAAATATGAATGAAATTGAGACTAGGGAAAAGATCCCAGATAGTGCAACAAAAGACACCGGTATGGTGGAAAACATTGAGGATTCCAGAGAATAGGAAATAGAAAAGGAACAAGAATAGGAGGAGCCAGAATGAGAGGTGGAGAAAGAGCCCGAAGATAATGTGCATTTTAGTAACGCGCCACCTGATTCTAAAAGGAATCCTGATGAACAGGTCTTGATAACGAAGCCACCCCAGCCGCCCTAATGGCTGGTGGAATCTAAGAAGAGGAAAGCCCCAGCGGCGGCCATAAGTGCTCCACTCTCATTGGCTGAAATGATGGCCAGAAATACAGAGGCTAAGAATCCCAAGAAAGCATAGGCAGTCCATACTCTCCGGACTGGCCCTACCGTTATTACAGTTGTGACTATTACAACACCCCCTCTTGATGTAGATGCAGCGGTCGTAAGGCCCGAAGACTACAATGTAATAGAGGTAGCATTGGGGAAGAGGGATAAGCAAGGTGAATTGGACTTGCTAAAAAAGGCCACCAAGGTAATACAGGCTAGGTACATAAAGCAGGGCTAGAAGCTACAAGAGGAAAGAGAAACAAATGCCAATCTCCTCACGCTTCTGGAAGAACTCACATAGCCATTGGTAGAAGTCCACCCCAGAACCCCTTCCTCTAGATTGCCCCTTGTATAGGGTGATGTGGATTCTCTATGGATAATGAAGAAGAAATCATGAGTTGTGGATGGGTGGGCTGCCGAGCAGGTGACCACAATGAGACAATTTCTGGCAGCGTCCCTCCTGGACCTTTACAGGGTTGATTCTGTTCTTAGCCATGCAAAAGGCTCCACTCAGATATGGGAGCAGGATTTGGAAAAATATGAAAAGTGGAAGACCGGGCTAGAAGAGATCCGCAATATTGGTGAGGAAGTCACCACAAAGTCCATAATTTTGGGAGACGAATCGTATGATTCCCTCTAGGTCCAATACTCTAGACCTCCCCTCAAAATTGAGGTTTACATGGAATTGGTTAAGACCTTGAAAGAGAAGATAACGGTAGCGAGATATCCCTTGGGTTTGTTTAATGCATTTGTGGTCGGGGTATTGCAAGTTGATCCCTTCACCACTAGAACATGTACCCCAAAGGACTATGTCCTCAACAAGTTCAATAAGCAGATGGAGTCCCTGTATCTGCCAGCCAGAGATTTTGACCAGGGCAGGCTATCCAGGTTGTCTAAAAAAATGATCTGATCATACGATGCCATCAAGATGGTGGATGAATTATGGAACGGGGCCGGAGAAGTTGAGGAGGCATTGGAGGCTGTCCACAGTCGGTGGGATAGCATCTAAATTATAGATGAATAAAACATAGGCCAAGTATTGGAAGCTTGGGAAAAATCATAAGGAGCAATAAGGCCCTCCGAATTTTGGAGATGTTCAGTAGAAGATGTGTTTTGTATTCATTTATTCTTTTGGAACGCAAGTTCCCAGATCCCAGAATTCTGGATCCTACATTTTTGTATTCTTTAAAGTGACTCATGTTGCAGTTCCCAAGGCCGACCAGTCACTTTCAAGGTAGTTAATAAGGGTTTTCAGAAGGTGGGTAACCACAACAAGGCACGTCGGCTCGACAAGAGGTTTTCCGACAGATGGTCTTCCTGAGGCACCGCTTCAATGTTACACCTGGCACATCAGAGATAGGGCATCACTTTCCCATTTATGAGGCATGTAGCCTCGATCCCTGGGGGATCAAATTTCTTCTCTCTCATCCTGGTTCTCTTCTCAAGGCTAATTCTTCCACTCCACTTTTCTTGTCTTATTCTTCTGACATGTCAGACCTTTTTCGTCTCGATGTCTTTTGTGGCTTTGTGCAGGTAGTAACAGCCACCAGATAATGTATTATATTGTAAAGTGTAAAATAAGTTAGGGTTAGGTTTAGGTCAAGTAATGTGTATAAATAATAATTCTGAACTCATTCCAAGAGTCAGTGAAATTGATGATTTTGTAGTCCATAATTAATAGCAATCTAGTTTTCTCAGTTCTTAGTTGCAGAGCTCAATGCTCCATATTTTTTAAGCTTTCAATAGTTAAATGCTCCCTTGGAGCCACCATTGTACCATGCACCAATGCTAGCTGGAAAAGATGTTAATGAAGAAGGAAGAATTCTCTCGACGATGTTGTTAGCATTCTATCTTATGGTTTAACGGTATTTTATGCTTTGTGTTCTTCATGTCCTCTACTCTGATACTTAAAAGTAGATTAAAAAGACCTCCTTTCCTTTGCTACTGATAAAATATGAATTGATGGTTGTATATTTCTTTGGTATTTAGTGTAGTGTGTTAGAGAATTGTTGATGCCTTCAATGTTTAGTATAACTATAGGTAGATGAAATCTCCCTAACTCTACGGTATCTTTTGAAGTTTATTTGTAAAAATGAATGCACGCTTGCAGGAAACCCCACTCACTTGAATTCCCAGAGAAGATGAGTTGAAGATAACCAGTGATCCCCCTCAAAAAAAAATAGTCACATCTCCCAACCGAGACCTGCACCATCGAGACCCAACTCTCACGTGCTTGGAGGCCCAGGGAATCTCATTTCCTTGGACAACCTTTATAGGCAAAGTTGGCCAGTACCCCGGTACCCAGTGAAAACTTACCTCTGTTGGCGGACCCAGTCACAAAGTCCCATCAACACCTAGCATATGATTTTTATACGATTTAAGCAAGAAACTATTATTGAAAGCATAAAAAAAAAGTATGAAACCTAGAGTTAAATTAGCATGATAACAATGCACAATTGAGTGATGAAATATGAGAGGAGAATTCTTATATTGATAGATTTTTAGAGGGAGGAGAGAGGCTTGAATGAGGTGGAACCTATGTGGCATCCACATGGGAGCCACATAAGGGACACATAGGCTTAGAGGATGAGCTTCAAAAAGTCTCCAAAGATCCATTAAGGCTTTGTGAGGCTCAAGTTTTCTCACACGTGTCTAAGAAACCTTGGAGAAAGGATTGTGAGACAAGGTTGTAAGATCATTTAAGAGAGTTGGGTGGCTCTCTTGGGATTATTTTCTCACACATGTGTGAGCATTACATTAGGGATAAAAAAAGGTTAGGAATTACACTTTAAACAAGGTTAGTGTGTAATTAAGTGGGGAAGTAGGTTTAGCAAGAAGGATAGGTAGTGTAGGGTAGGAGTAGGATAGGATTAGGGTAGGCTTCTAGATTGGATTAATATGTCTCTAGGTTAGCTTTAAATTAATCATTAAAATGAGATTTGAATTAATCCTAGTTTAGAAGAATTAAGAGGGTGAGGGATTTTTAATAAATATGAATTTAGTAAAAGGGGTTTTGAGACAAATGTATTAAATTAAATACATTAGGATAGTATTTAGTTTATATTTAAATAATTGGAAGGAGAAAGTTTTAATTGGTTAAATTAAATAGTTAGGTGAATAAATAGAACATATTAATTAAATTAATGTTTTTGGACGTCTACAGTTCCAACTCTTCTTCCATAGCTTTAGCCCAACTTTCATCTTTTCATTCTTCATCAACATCCTTAGGTTCAATCTTAGAAATCAAATAAATTTCATTTCTAGCAATTCTTCCTCTAGTTTGAACACCTTGATTCCTATCACCAATAATCTGATTTTATGAATTATTTAACCTTGCATACATTAGAGTCTTCAAATTTGCATTTGTATATGACTCTTGTTTTTCCTCCTCTTCCTCATTTGTAACTTCTCCATATTGTTCTACCGTACCATTCTTATTATAATTATATACTTTCATTACTTGATTATCTTCTTTATCATCTTATTCATATCTGCAAGATCTAGTTTGTTTCTGATAACTTTCATCCACTTTGACATTAGCACTTTCAATTATATTTCTCAACCTATTGTTATAAAATTTGTATGTTTTTCTCTTTGTCAAATAACCAAGAATGATTCCTTTATCACATCTAGTATCAAATTTGCCTAAATATTAATCTCTTTTGATATGTAAATTTTATTTCAAAAATTATAAATTATTTCATTGTAGGGACATGACCATAACAAATCTTATAAGGTATCTTACTAGTGCCTTGCTTAATTTGAACTCAGTTTATTGTATAGACTGCAATACTAACGATTTATCTCCAATAAATTTGTGCTACATTTCCTTCAATCATCATAGTCCTTACAATACCAAGGATAGTTCTATTTCTTCTCTCTACAGTACCATTATGTTGTGGCGTTCATGGATTAGAAATTTTCCTATTTATTCCATGCTCTTCACAACATGTAAATCACCACCTCTATCAGATCTCAAACATTTCATCCTCATACCTATCTCAGTCTTAACCATAGCTTTGAAAATCTTAAATTTATCAAAGGCTTCAAATTTCTCATTAAAAAATGTAACCCACAACATCCTTGAATAATCATTAATGAATAAAATGAAATAATTGTCACCATAATAGCTTATAGTTCTTATAGGACCACACAGATTAGTATATACCAAATCTAACAATCTATTTGAAGAATAGGTCTTACTTCTAAAATTAGATTTAGTTATCTTACCCAACTAACATTCCTTACACATTGCATCAGTAAGCTTCAAAAAGTTAGGTAAACCTCTCACTACTCTTGTAGTTCTTATCTTCACAATGTTATCAAATTTTACATGAAAAAATCTCTTGTGCCATAACCAACTGTCATCAATTCTAGAAATTAGACATCTATTCTCTGAATTATTCAAATGAAATACCTTGTACATTTAGTTGTTATACCTGATGCAATCTCAATTCCATGGATTCTAATTATTTTGTACATTCCATCCTTGAATTGTAAGTTGTAATCTTTATCAACTAGTTGTCCAACACTCAAAAGATTATGCCTCAGACCTTCAATATATAAGACATCGTCAGTATTGTTCTTACCATAAAGTGTAATGAAACCTCTACCTATAATCATATATGGGGAATTGTTACCAAATATAACAACAACAACATCATACTTATGTTGGATGATATCAGATTTGGTACTACTAATGTTGTTGATATTCATGTTTTGTCACTGATGTCAACATATATTTATGTGGAGTGAACAGGCTGGTTATTACTATTGTATTTGGCTGACAGAAGTGTATGGACACTATACAAATGAATCAGAATGATCAAAGATAAGGATATGAAGAAAGATGTGTGATGACCTTATTCCTAAGGTCTCTTCGATTAATATTACATATTGGTAATGTTACAGATGTTTTAGTGAAGACTAGTTTTTGGACTGTGACAATAATGCTTGACAGAGAAGGTCTCTGTGTTTTGGGTATATCTTACAGGAAAAGATGTTTCAGGTGATGCGTGATTAAGGGATGACATAAGACACATTGAGGAATGTTCATTTTTTGATCAATTTTCATGAACATGTTGGTGATGTTAGCTGTGGCGTGTATTTTGGAGGAGACCTATTTGATGGCCGACTTTAATAATGTAGCATGTATTATGGATAGTGAGCGTGGATTGTGGATCTTTGAGTATATCTAATGTATTTTAATTGATGTTTACTTGTTTTAGGTACCTTCTGTATCTTAGCAAGGGGTTAAATAATTATTTGTATATTTGGATATCTTAATTGGCCGACCTAATCAATTATTATAATTGGGTATATATGTGAGATCTTTTCTTTTGAAAAGATGAATGTATGATGAGAAGATATTTGAAAGGATAGAGAAGTGTGGAAGAAGTGAGGCTTGATTTATTGCTGGATGTAGAGAAGAGATGGTGATTATAATACTTCATTTGAATTGACCAAGCAAAGACAGTTGCTATCAGACAGTTCACTAGATTATATATTCTCTATATACACTTGTTTTGATTGTTAATCCTTGAGGGTGGCTCTAACCTTCTTTTGTAAGTGAGCCCATTGTTACTCTTGAATCCTAATAGGGTATGTCCTTTAACAGGGACTATGTAATGTAATGTTGTAATAAGCTCCTAACAAGGCTAAATCTTTTAACAAGGATACTATACTCTCAGTACATCATTTGTGGGTGCCAATTCCCACCAGGGTTTTTACCTTTAATAGGGTTTCCTCAACAACAAGTATTGTGTTATTATGTTGGAAATTAATGTGTTATCATTTGCATTGCAGTTTTTAGTTTTAAAGTTTAAATTTTAATATTTTGTATCACAACTGATTCACCCCCCTCTCAGTTGTGCTTGTGGACTATTATCCTAACAATTGGTATCAGAGATACTAGTCCTTAGAGAGAAATATTAAAAGCTTGTGGTGATCCTAAATATGACTTACTATAGGAAGGATAGTCCAAAATTTGATCCTGAAAACTTTGACAGTTGGAAGAACAAGATGAGAACACATTTTCTATGTTTAGAAATCGACTACTGCATGATCATGAAAAGAAAAGAAAATATAGTGACTAGGGATGAATTGGAGAAGGCTATTGACGATGATAAGAAGATATTTTCATGTAATATGGTCACAAGGGAATAATTAATCAACACACTTTATGAAGGTGAATTCATAGAATTAAAAGACTTGGATTCTGCACATGAGATTTGGACAAGATTGGAAGCACTGTATATAGGAGATAAGTTTAATAAATAGACAAAGATACAAAACTGGAATACAAAGAAGGAATAAATGAAGATGAGATATGATAAGAACATTAGGGCATATGCATAGAGAATTGGTGAAGTGGTTACTGGCATCAAAAACTCTGGAGGTACTTATAGTGAGGAAGAAGTGATTGCAAAGATACTTAGATCTCTGACACCTATATACAAAACTAAAGTACAAGCTATTGAGGAGATTATACCTTTGACACCGAACTTCACTAGAGAGATATTGATTGGAAATATAACTACTTTTGAGGCCGCAAAATTGGGAGATTCTATTGGATGATATCATTTTTGGTTACTAATCATGCTGTTGATATTCATGTTTTGTCACTGATGTCAACATATATTTCTGTGGAGAAGACAGACAGACTACTTGACTGGAAGGAGTGTACTAACATTATATAGATGATTCAGAATGATCAAAGTTGGATTTTAGTAGAAGGGTGTGTGCTGACCTTATTCCTAAGATCATTTGGCTTTATGTTTCATACTGTGGATGTTACAGTTGATTTGGTGAAGACTCATTTTCTCGATTGTAACTGTGATTCTGGACAGAGTAGGTCTCTGTATTTCGGATATATCTTTCTAGAAAAGATATTTTAGATGATGTGAGTTTACTGGTGGATAGTCGACATATGTTGGAATAATGGGTTGACTTCAATTTTTGTTTGGCTACTGGTGACATTAGGTGTGGCGTGTATTCTGAATGAGACCTATTTACTAGCTGACTTCAGACATGTAGTGTGTGAAATTAGTTATGAGAATGGATTGCATATGTGGAAGTATATGTGATGGATTGTAATTGATGTTTACTCATTATAGGTACTATGTGTATCTTAGCAAGGGGTATATAATTATTTGTATGATGGAAATTCTTAATTGGCCGACCTAGTTAATTATGTATTAGGAAAGCTTAACTGGCCGACGTAATGAATTATTGTAAGAGGGTATATATGAATGATCTTTATATGTGGAGAAGATGTGGTAGAGATTAAAAAGGGCATAAATGTGTGGAAGTTGTGAAGCTTGTTGATTGTTGGTTATAGAGTAGAGTGGATTGCTATAGTTTATTGGAACTGACCAAGCAAAGATAGTTGTTATCAGACAGTTCACTGGATTGTGTATTTACTTTACACACTTGATTCATATTGTAAATCCTTGAGGGTGGATTTAACCTTCTTTGGATAGTGTGCCTTGGTAGTGAGCCTACTATTTTCTTTAACTCCTAACAAGGTCTATCTCCTAACAGGGACTGTGTAGTGCAATGTTGTAACAAGCTCCTAACAGGGCTAATATCTTTTAAAAGGGATATTATACTCTCAGTACATTATTTGTGGGTGTTAATTCCCACTGGGGTTTTACCTTTAACAGGGTTTCCTCGACAACAAATATTGTGTTATCATGTTGGCATTTACTGTGTTATCATTTACATTTGTAGATTTGGTTTATAATGTTTAAATTTTAATAAACTATATGACAACTGATTCACCCCCCCTCTCAGTTGTCTTGTGAACTATTATTCCTAACAGATTCTTTACCTAAAGTTGAGTCAGCATTCAAGGTAACTGTACATAGAAACAAAAATACCTTATCTAGAATTGCGAGCACCAGCAATAATGACTTGAGAGAAGAACTTGAAGACTATGCTAATGAATGGTAACAGATACAGGAGGAAGAAATAAAGCTAGATGAAGTGGTAGCCCTGATCGCTAGAAGAGAAAAGAGTGGTTACCTTTGAAATCATTATCATGCAACAAGATTGGTTATTTTGCATCTTGATGTCCTACAAGGGTTCCAAAACACAAACCTAAGTTTTACAAATCAAAGTATTCAAAAGACAAGGAATTTTATTATGCTAGTAAAGGCTAATCACAACAAGAAGGCATAGAATTTGAAGAAACATTTGCTCGTGTTGCTAGGCTAGAGATTGTCAGATTATTTCTTTCTTATGCTGCACATAAAGACTTTAAAGTATATCAGATGGATGTGAAATTAGCATTCTTGAATGGAGATTTGAAAGAAGAAGTATACATAGAGAAACCTGATGGATTTCCTTTGACAAAAGATGAAGACATGGTTTGTAAGTTGAAGAAAGCATTGTATGGACTGAAACAAGCACCGAGAGCATGGTATGCAAGACTAGACAAGTATCTACTTTTTCTTGGTTTCCGAAAAGGTAATGAAGATACTAAATTATATTTAAGAACTGATTACAATGGGATCTTAACCATAGAAGGTTTTGTTGATGATATCATTTTTGGAGGCAATGATAAAATGAGTAAGAAGTTCTCTAAAGAAATGGAAAATAAATTTAAAATGTCAATGATTGGTGAGATGAAATTTTTTATTGGTTTGCAAATTAATCAGAGTAAGAATGAAATTTTTATATCTCAGACCAAGTATCTTAAGGAAATGTTGAAGAAGTTTGGAATGGAAGATTGTAAACCTGTTGGGACACCCATGGTGACTGGTTACAAACTGACTAGTAATGATGAGACTCAATGTGTTTTTTAGACAAAGTATAGATCGATGATTGGTGGTCTACAATATCTAACTCATACTAGACTAAATATTTCCAATGCAATTGGAATTATGGAAAGATATCAAGAACATCCTAAAGAGTCACACCTTGCTACTGTGAAAACAATTTTTAGATACTTTAAAGGAATAATAGAAAATGGATTGTGGTATGAAAAATTAGATGACTTTATTTTATAGGCTTATAAAGATGTTGATTGGGTAGGTAATGTGGATGATATAAAAAGTACAAGTGGTGGAGCATTTTTCCTTGGGAAAAGGTTGGTTTCTTGGTTAAGTAAGAAACAGGACTGTATTTCTTAGTCTACTACTGAATCGGAGTATGTTGTTGTTGCAATAAATTGTACACAAGTTGTTTGGATGAAACAAATGCTAAAGGACATTGGAAAAAATTTTAAAGAGACAGTGGTTACCCATTATGATAACACTAGCATAGTGAATATGTTGAAGAATCCTGTAATGCATTCAAAGACTAAATACATTTCTATTAAGTATCATTTCTTGAGGGAGAAGGTAATAGACAAAGAGATTAGACTTGAGTATATTAGCACAAAGGAACAGATGGAAAATATATTTACAAAACCTTTGCCAAAAGATGATTTTTAATATCTCAGAAACATGCTTTTGGTGAGAGCCCCTACCAGTGGTAATTGATTAATGTTGGCACACATCAGTCCAGTGTCTTTTAGAGATATATCATTTTCTAGACTTGATGTATAGATCTACTCCTTAGGAGGTGATCGTAGGAACACTATAGAGCACATTTGGGTGATTTTTCACATCTTTTTTAGACATGAAGATTTCAAAAAGCTACATCTTACTGAAGATTACAGATGAGTTATGGAACCCTTTTCCATTGCGACCAAAGGGGGAAAGATTCGATGTGAAAATCCCTACTATTTTGGGAGATTTGTGTTGAGGATATTGAGAATATTGTATTGAGAGAGTACTTTTTGGGTTGATGGATTTTCCCATATGATTTCCATCAATTCTAAAGGAGGAGATTGTTGGATGATATTAGATTTGGGTACTACTAATGTTGTTGATATTCATGTTTTGTCACTGATGTCAACATATGTTTCTATGGAGTGAAAAGACTAGTTATTACTATTATATTTGACTGACAAAAGTGTACAGACACTATATGGATGAAGCAGAATGATCAAAGATAAGGACATGAAGAAGGATGTGTGATTACCTTATTCCTAAGGTCACTTGGCTTAATAATTCATATTGGTGATGTTACAGATGTTTTAGTGAAGACTAGTTTCTAGACTATGATAGTGATGCTTGACAGATCAGGTCTCTGTGTTTTGGGTATATCTTATAGGAGAAGATGTTTGAGGTGATGCGCACTTAAGGGATGAAAGAAGATATATTGAGGAATGTTTGTTGTTGATCAATTTTTGTGAACATGTTGGTGATGTCAACTATGGCGTGTATTCTGGAGGAGACCTATTTGGTGGCCAAATTCAGTAATGTAGTGTGTATTATGGATTATGAGCGTGGATTGTGGATCTTGGAGTATATTTGATGTATCATAATTGATGTTTACTTGTTTTAAGTACCTTGTGTTTCTTAGCAAGGGGTTAAATAATTATTTGTATATTGGGAAAGCTTAATTGACCAACCTAATCAATTATTGTAATAGGGTATATATGTGAGATCTTTTATTTTGAAAAGATGAATGTATGATGAGAAGATATTTGAAAGGAGAGAGAAGTGTGGAAGCTGTGAGGATTGATTGATTGTTGGATGTAGAGCAAAGTTGGTGATTATAATACTTCATTGGAACTGGACAAGAAAAGACAGTTGCTATCAGACAATTCACTAGATTGTATATTCTCTATATACACTTGTTCGGATTGTTAATCCTTGAGGGTGGCTCTAACCTTCTTTGGGCAGTGTGCCTGGGCAGTAAGCCCACTGTTACTCTTTACTCCTAACAGGGTCTATCCTTTAACATGGAATATATACTCTAATGTTGTAATAAGTTCCTAACATGGATACTATACTCTCAGTACATCATTTATGGGTGCTAATTCCCATCAGGGTTTTATCTTTAACAGGGTTTCCTCGACAACAAGTATTGTGTTATTATGTTGGCAATTACTGTGTTATCATTTGTGTTGCAATTTTAGTTTTTAAAGTTTAAAGGTTAATATTCTATATCACAACCTATTCAACCCCCTCTCAATTGTTCTTGTGAATTGTTATTCCTAACAACTTCTCCAAGTTTACAAATTTTCTTTTATATAGGGTCATGTGATGTGAAAAACCACTGTCAATAACCCATTCATCTTTCTTATCCACATGTAAATCAAAATCTTTTTCATTATTCAAGAAACTAGGATTCTCATCTTTGATAGAAATAAACACAATCTCATCCTCACTCTTCTCAGATTCATCATCAGTTACACCTTCATTACCAGCATAATAATACTTCTTCTAATATTTAGACTTGAATTTTTTAGTTTTGTACTTAGGCTCTTTATCCGTACATCTTGAAGAAATGTGACCAATCTTATTACAAGAAAAACATTTCAAAGGTAACTTTCCTTGATACTTACTATCTCCCTTAGGTAGTCTCTTTGCTATTATAGCTTCAAGCTCTTCAATCTTTCTTTCTTCTTCTTCAATTTATTTTGTTTCCTTAGCATATCTAGATACATGATTAGATGAACTTTCTCTAGGGTCATATCATTTCTTATCCTTATAAATAGTAGCTTTTAACACATATTCAACGTTAGGAAGACTATCTCCAAATTCTATCATTTCAAAAGCATATAACTTACTAATCAATGTGTCTCTTCTTACAGTGCCATGATTTTGATTTCTTCCATAGAAAAAAATTTGTGATTGTAGGTAGGAGGTAAGAATCTATGTATCTTAAAAACAATATCTTCTTTATCCAATATTCCATCAACGCATCTGATTCCACAAATAAGTTTGGTCAGCTTGCACACATAGGAAATAATGTGTTCATCTTCTCTCATCTTCAATGTTTCATATTTTTCTTTCAAACTTTGTATCCTATATTGTTTCACACATGTATCTCCTTCATGTAAATTCTCTATTTTTATCCATATTTGATGTGCGATCTCCAATTCCATGACATTTATATATTATGCATCTAACAAGGCACTCATCAAGGATTCTTTTTCTCTCATATTGTACTCAAATTTCTTCTTATTAGGAGTCATAGTAGAAAGATCAATAAGAGGGTGTAAGGCTTCTTAGTCAATTCCCAATGCACCTCATGTGTGTAATCATCTGGCCTTGTTGGTCCCACTGAGAGGGGGGTGAATCAGACAAATAAAAAATTAAACACTTAAAATTGAACTCACTGATTCACTCAGTAACAGTTAATATAGTAACTAACCAATTCAAAAAATACCTCAATAACACAAGAAACAATACATCTCATAAAGCAATCATTCAAACTTAGAAACATCATATTAACTCAGTTAACACAGGATTAAATGAGAAAACCCAATTTTGGGAAAAACAATCTGTGGGAATTGTAACCCATAATAAAAATATACCCTTCTAAAGTATGCTCGATTAAGAAATTATCATGTTAAAGATTACAAACATATTTTCTAAATGTGACCCTTTTAGGGGATTTACCTCAAATCTATTAAGATCTTCACACTGTTAGGAGTGGCCTTGTTAGAGGTCTTTAAACACTCTTTTGGAATGCCACCTAAGTCTAGGTTTTACAAATAGGATGGTTAAATCCACTTAGTTAAGATATTTCTCTATTACAAATATTAATAAGCAATAGGGTAAAAGCACAATAAACTGGCACCCTTTTACAAAGGAAAAGGTTAACAACACCAAAATTGTAAAACTTCAAGGGCATACAAGTCACATTTCTGTTGAGAATTTGAAGATGATGTAAACTAATGAAATGTATGAAATAGGATGAATTTTATGCCTATAATTGTTTTAAAAAAATTTGAACAAAAATTAATATGTTTTTTGAATTTTTTAGGTTTATTTTTTATTTCCTAAAAAATACTACAAATCAGGGAGTTTACTTCCTGCCAAATCATTACAAGTAAAAAATTGTTTTTCCCTCTAATTTCGTAATATGTTTTAGATGACATGTATAGCTAGTGCAAAAAAAAAAAAAGTGTTTTTGATCCATAGTTTTCCCGTTATAAGTATTCAAAGTTGAACTTACCTGAAATCAACAGTTTTTGTCTCCCACCACTTTTCCCCTATCAAAACTATACCAAAAGCCAAATAAATTACATATTATTGAAGAGGAATCTCTTCTCTAGTGTTTTATATGATTTTAAAAAATTTATGAATCGATTTAGCATTTTTTTATATTTTCCAAATCAACGACTTCTCAAACCTTTATATACCTACATGTAGTTTTTAGTGAATTTTTTCAATGTTTTGTAGTCGAAACAATATAAAATTTATATGTCAAGAATCATCACTCTGAGATCTATAAAAGGGTACTTATATTTTTTACATTTTATATTTTGAGTAGAGAATCGAATAGAAAAAGTGAAAACTTCTGGTTTTTTTATGTTTTTGGAGGTTTGGCTACCAACATGGCATGTCACCTAGGTAGACTCGGCCCAGTCAGACTCGGTCGAGTCCTACTAGCCCTCGCATTAGCTTTTGTAGGAGCCTACTGGGCCACATAAGCATCATTCAGTTCTGTGTGACGCCTACATGGACTCAACTATGTTAGACTTGGCTGAGTCTGACTGGGCCGAGTCTATCAAGTTAGCTTAAAAAGTGACAAAATTATTATGCTTTTACCCAGCAGTAAACTTTGATCTATAAATATAGAAACTACCTTTTCTTCTATTAGATCCTTTATACTCAATTGAATACTAACATCACATACTCTATTAATTTATTTCTCAGACTGTAGATTCTTCAATCTATCTTTCTCTGTTATGCTCGATAAATGTTGTTCTTCAACTTCTTCTTCTTCTCTATTCAATTTTCCAGTAGAATTGCACCTTGTTTAATCCTCATCCCTTATATAGACACACTTTTTTGTCTTAATCTCCTTAATTTGATTATCCTTCGTTTGCACTCAGTCGTTCGATCATCTTCTTCATATTTCTCAACTCGGTAAATCATTTCACTTTTACCTCGGAACCTGTAAATTTTCTTGGAACTTACATTATTTTGTTTAACCACTTGATCTTGACCTTAGATCTTCTCATTGAATTTTTTCATTCGTAGATCTTATGAAAAACTTTATTTAATTTATTTCCTCATCTAGCTCATCATTGCTTCACTTTAAATTTGATTTTATCATCATTTGATATCAATATACTGTACTCGGTAAAAATTTCTTTGTAACTCAGTAATTGACTTCATTCACTACTCGGTGTCTAACTCATCTTTGGTGCTTGGTGCTTAGTAACTGTAACTAACTCACATAACATTCTACCGATTGACTCATTCTAGCTCGGTAAAGTAACTCTTTCAGTCATAACTTAATTCACTACAGTTCCCGACCTGATCAATCAAATGTACCAATTTGAAAACATCAAATATATAGTAGAAAACAACTATATCATCATTACTTCATCATTGTCTGATCTGTATTTTTCACCCATTTAACTTCTCCTCTTAATATATGGTAACATAATAAAAATCAAATAATCAATTTCTTGACGTCAATGACAAAACAATAACTAATGTAACCATTTCTACAATCATGATACTCGATATCTCTTGGTCTTCATCATCTCCATT
This sequence comes from Thuja plicata, assembly GCA_018584345.1. Classification (NCBI taxonomy): domain Eukaryota; kingdom Viridiplantae; phylum Streptophyta; class Pinopsida; order Cupressales; family Cupressaceae; genus Thuja; species Thuja plicata. The sequence continues at coordinate 1,087,867 of MU224858.1, forward strand.
AGATATTCATCATTTAATCAATAATCTCCCTCTTTGGCATTGATAGAAACCACTATAACATTTTTATAGCAATTGATGATGGCAACTCTCAAATACATAACTATACTCCCTCTGAGTTGATATATTTGTTTCCACTTTGATCTTTGATTTTTGATCTGAATCTCCCTCTTGGATAAATCTTATATTTCTATAACATAAATTATGAATCTCCTTCATGAGTAAATATTAGAAATTCATTTTTATCCCTCTTGTTTAGGGAAAATGCCATCAATTCATTTCTTCTCCCTCTTTGACAATAATGCCAAAAAGTCATACTCCTAAAAACTTGTTCCAGTAGTGGATTATACCTAACATGTACTCATAAATCATTGCATACAAAAATATTTTCACAACTTCAGGAATCACCTTAAGTGTGTCATACTAACATCAATTCAGAAATAGATATTCTAATGAAATATAAAATTGATGTAGTATGCCTCATTATCTTTAGTGAACATTGGATAGGGGAAGAACCCCTAATTTACCTCTAAGATACTCAAAAGAATCTTTAGGTAGTGGCTTTGTAAAGATATTAGCCAATTGTTCCTTTGAATTCACATATTCCAAGTTCAAATTCTTCTCTTGGAATTTCTCTCTCAAGTAGTGATACTTGATAGGAATGTGCTTGTTCTTTGAATGCATAAGTGAGTTCTTTGATATATTAAAAATACTTGTATTATCACAAAAAATACTAACCAGATCTGTGATCTCTTATTGCATACCTTCAAGTAATTTCTTAATACATACTATGTTTGCACAATTCATAGAAGCAACAACATATTCAGCCTCGGTAGTGGACTATGAAATACAACTTTGTTTCTTGCTCAGCCATGTAACCAATCTTTCACCTAGAAAGAATGCACCTCCACTAGTACTTTTTCTGTCATCAACATTTCTAGCCCAATCTGCATCAGTGTATACTTGAAGATAAAAAGTATCTCCTTTTATGTATAATAAACCAAACTCTTTTGTGCCTTTCAGGTATCTCAAAATTCTTTTTACTGCAGACATATGTGTTGCCTTTAGATTAGAATAAAATCTTGCAACAATTCCAACATCATGTGCTATATCAGGTATGTTGTGAACAACATACTGCAATTTACCAATCATGGATCGGTACAGATTATTATCCACCTCTTGTGTTTCATCCTCTTTAGATAATTTACATCCAGTAACCATTGGTGTTCCAAGAGGTTTGGAATATTCCATACCAAAATTTTTAATAATCTCTTTGATTTACTTGGCTTGTGTAATATAGATTCCTCCAGTAACTTGTTGTATCTGTAGATCTAGAAATAACTTAATCTCTCCAATCATTCACATCTCAAACTCTTTTCTCATTTCATCAGCAAATCCATTACAAAAGCTGTCATTGCCTCCAAAAATAATATCATCAACAAGAGTTTCAGCAATCAAAACTTTATTATCATTGTCACATTTCAAGTAAACATTACTATTATCACTTGTTCTTTGACATCCTATTTTGATTAGATAAGAGTGAAATCTCCCATACCATGCTCGGGGTTCTTGTTTCAATCCATATAAAGCTTTATGTAACTTACATAAGTTGTTCTTGTTTTTGTTCTCAATGAATCCTTCAGGTTGTTCAATGTATACTTCTTCTTCAAGTATCCCATTAAGAAATGCAGACTTAACATTCATCTGATATACCTTGAGTCCTTTGTAAGCAACTATTGTTATAAGTGTTCTAACTCCTTCCTGTCTAGCATCAGGTGCAAAAGTCTCTCCAAAGTCAATTCCTTCTTCTTGTGCATAACCTTTTCAAACCAATCTAGCTTTATTTATGATAACCTATCCATGCTCATTCAGTTTGTTTCTGAAAATCCAGTTAGTACCAATAATATTTTTGTCTTTGGGCCTGGGTACTAATATCCATGTCTTATTTTTCTCAATTTGATTATACTCTTCTTTCATTGATTTTATCTAATATTCATTATCTAGTGTGTCCTTAAATCTCTTAGGCTCAAATGTAGATATCAAACATGTATTATCTCTTACCTTTCTTTTGGTCATCAGTCCAGCTTCCTTATTTCCAATAATCTTGCTCAGGGAATGGTGCCTTCTCACATACTTTGCCAAAATAGGCTCGATAGCTCTCAGTTCTTCAATATCAACATTCATGTGTGGAGATCCTTGTTCATCTTCCTCCTCGGTAGGTGCTCTCAATAAACTATCATAGGCATCATGTTGTACATGTTGGGTATATTTTAGGTTTTCTAAGTTGTGTAAAATTTTCGTTCCCAGTGTTAGTTTTTTGTGCCTTAGCATCTGGTGGTTTCAAGTGTGACTACAAAGTTTCTGAAAATGTCTATATCCCAAGGCAATTTTACTTTGAAAATGTCAGAGAACCTTAAACCCTAGGTCTTGTTTGCCTTTGGTAGGGTTTTTGTTTCCTAGAATAGTTCAATATTTTTGGAACCTTTGATAGATATCTTTGTTCGACCTAAATAGTTTGATTGCATAACTTGATCCTTGACCTTCATTGACTTATTTTATCAAGATTAAAAATTGACAATACCCTAAATGATCATAATGTTTGGAATTCTTATTGAAAATCTTGATACATTGCAAAACACTTGAATTTTTTGATGATTTTCATTGACATTTTCAAGTCATGTTATTTTTAGCTAATCAATGATGTTTTGAATAGATTGGCAATGATGAAGACATGATGTTTTTATTGACTTTTGTGTGACTATTTTGAGGAAGATCCACCAACTTGTGTGAATTTGTCTAATGACATGGTCATCAAAGAACCATCGAGGACATTCATATAAGAAGGAGGGTTAACCTTTGTTTGTTTATGCAAAAGGATACCTTGGCTATTTAGATCTTCCATATCTTAATACCAAAATCCACTTGCAACATTGAATCCATTGAAACCAGTATTCATACTCCCATAGTTGGTCATTCAACTAGTGAGAATTGTACTAGTTTCCTAAAGAGGTTACCAAATGAGATGAAAGTCATATTCATATTCTTATGGTTGCAGTGGCACCAGTAAGGATTGTATTGACTCCTAGTTCCACAATGCTCAATGATGAAAATATATCTCTTTTATATTTCTTTTGCAAAGATCAATGACAATTAGTTGCATTGCATTTTCATGTTAGATTAAGTGCATTAATTAGAGGATTTTTCCAAGTTTGAAGGGGGTTAATCTTTTTTGGAGTTAAATCAATTCAATGGTTTCAAATAAACAATGTGATATTATATTTTGCATCCATTCATTCATTATTCATTAATAATTATCTTTATACATCATGAGAAAAGCAAAGAAAAGAAGCATTTAATCATTATTCATTTCCATCCTTAAGATTTCATTTCATCCATAGAATTGCATACATCAAAATCCAAAAAATATAGTTGCATCCATTTTATCATTGCATTGCATAAACCATAGCATCATGTTAAGATCAAAAACATATAGAAGTAGTTGCATAAATCATTTGCATCCATTTATCTATGTCATAAACATAAGACATTGCATCCATAGCATAACAGAAAGAAAATGCATCATAGAAATCATATAGATCTGCATATAAAGAAATCTCACATCAACACTGTAACATCATAAATGGGGAATCAAAGCGTCATTATAAATAAATGTTCATCATCAAAGATTCTAAAAAATTTGTATATCAAGATACATCGACAAAATTTTCCATAGTCAAATTCCTGATCAATACAATATAAATGATACATCAATGCACTTTCAGAAGATCACATCTTAGATCTGTATCAAGACCTAGCAGGGGCACCTGATCCATCACCAGTAGAAGAACCTGATCCTATACCTATACCCCTTGTGTCATTTGGATCTCTATCACCCGATCTATCCTGAGTAGTTGGTGGTGTCTAAATCATACTAGCAACATTTGGCAATTGTGCCATCATAGTCATCAACTGTTGTAGCATGGTAGTAACCTGATCCAACCGACCAGTCATAGTAGTCATCCCTACCTGCAATTTCCTCACATCCTATACTAAATCATATACAACTGGAGGAATTTGAGGATCCTGAGGTGCCTGAGGAGCAAGAGGTACCTATGGTGCAACAAACTATGGATCTACCTGAGAAGATCTCTATCTCTACAGAGATGCTGGTCTCTGAGGAGGACCCTGACCCTATAGAGGTACCTATAAGGGAACCTGTCTGGCCATCTGTATCCATCTATGTCTCTATCTACCCCAAACTACAACTGGTCTATGTTGTGCCTATCTCTGTAAGGGTTCTTGTGCCTATCTCTGCCTAGGCTATCCAAATTCACCACCCCGCACTCTAACATGCCCACCCCACATCCAAGGTTCTGTAGTTCTCTGTACCTAAGGAGATCTATGTCTCCAGACTCTCCTACCACCACCACCACCATCACCCCTATCTCCACTGTCATCATTTGAAGACTCATCTTCATCTGGAATAGGCTCTGGAGGATCTATGAATCTCATAAACCTATGATGGGAGAACCACTCTCGATACTCTGTAAACATCCCCGCATTAGTAACATGCTCCAGCATCTCCCATCTCACATATCCTAAATGATCAATCTCTATACAAGAAAACTGGTAGTCCACCTGTGCTCCCCACATAGATCTCTCTGCATATACTCGTGCGTATAAAGCCATACCCTAAGGCATTTCATGTACTCGGTCATACTTTTTTAGAACTCTCTCGAAGCAGAATCTCTCAATAACAAGTGGTGATCGACCAATCATCCACCGAGGGGAAAACATATGAGGAAGCTCTTCATCATCCTCTCACCAACCCTCGCAGCCAAGATAAGGTCTCCATATGACCTAGTCAATATCATCAATAGTACACCGCCAATACTCAATTTTGCCTAGATGATGCTGGACAACCATCCCATCATATAGAAATGCATATGGCCATCCTTGGCCTCAAACTTGAGCAGCTATAGGTCTCGTAATCAGGATATGCTCCTAGGTCCATAACTATAACAGAACTGCACCCGCTGATATTGTTCCACTAGATCTGTACACAACCTCATGCAAATCATGATACAACTATGCTAACATGCAAGATCCCCAATCAAATCTCTGAGGATGTGCAATCAAGTCCTCCAAGTTGCAACCCCATCTAACTAGGAATTCACGACCTTGTCGATCTAGAAGAATTAAACCACCAATTAGTGCACCCAAGATCGCTGGAAAAGTGGGAAATGAAGAAAAATACACCCATGTGATGGTATCATCTCCAATGGTGTCATCTCCAAACACTCATCTACATGTGCTCCCATCGTACACCTGATCATAATAAACTCTCTCTCCACGGTTTAGAATCCTAATCAATATGTATGCATCCTCAAGCGTGATCGTCATCTCGCCGAGGGGTAGATGGAAAGTATTATGGTCAGAGTGTCATTGCTCTACCATAGCTATAAAAAGACCTTGGTTTAGTTGAAAACAAGTAATATCAAGAAGGAATCCTAACCCACACTACTCTATAATACGTCTCTCTGGATCAGTCAGCTCATCGACTAAATCAAAGATCCAATGTGCAACATTTCATACATACAACTTACAGGAATGTGCCTACATTTTTCAAACAAAGTGAATTATATTAGCATCTTTATATCAGTGGATCATTTCAAGTCAATCACACAAATCAAATCTATCCTTTCTCTATTTTGAGCGCATCAATCTATTGTTCCTAACCTCTAGATCTTGAGAAGGGAGCAATACATTAGTTTTTTTACCCAATCTGATTGACACATCAAACATCCATTTATATTATTATTGTAACATCCTAAACACTTAGTAGCATCATGGAATCACATCTATCTATCTTGGAAATCAATCCAGTAATCCAGATGATCAATTGAAAGTAGTCTGTTCATCTTAAAATCAGGTTTTTCATCAATTTTCAGCAAGTGTCACTTGGCTAAGTGTATGCCTCATTTCACACCATGCATCATTTCAGACATCATATGTGCAATTTCAAACATGGGAGGCAGTACTTTACAGTATATGTGGCATTTCTCAAACCTAGGTGTCATTTAAAACTTCCTAGGCAGCATTTAAAACATACTTTTGCCAAAGGGTATGCTACACGACATTTTACACATTGGATGCAAATTTTGACCTAATTACTAGGTGGTGTTTAACTACTCCTACACGTCATTTCACTACCTGGAGGTGGTGTTTTACTACCCTAGGCAGCATTTCAACTATCCTAGGTGGCATTTTGCAAATCTTAATCTAAAAAGCATAAAAAATTACAATAAATGCTATCAAATAATACAATAAATGCACTAGGAAGGTCAAAACCACTTACCAGAGGTCCGTAATCCAAGGGTCTCTAATACTGGCACCCTCTCTCAAACCAATGCTCATGAATAGGGACCACCATTGCTGTCAATATCACCAGGACCAGAGCAAAAATTCTATGGTAAAAAAGTCAATGAATAGGAAATTTGGGTACTTCAACCTATTTAAGCTATTTGACCTAATTTTGGAGTGATCTTTGACCCAGTAAAATATAATCTACATTTTTTTCACACTGGGGCATGTTGTGACATCATCTTCATCATCAATGTTTTTCAGAAATGAAAACATCTTGGATCCTATTTTTCATCAGTTTCATCATTCTTTTGCATCTGGACATCAATATGCTTTCATTTCTAAGGGGGCGTCATCATCATATCATCAAAATTAGGATTCTGCATCATATCTTACATCAAATATGGGGCATTAAAAATTCAAACTTTTATCAGTGGGGCATTCTACATCAGTTTCACATTAGGTTTTGCATCTATCAAATCAGGGATTTCGCATCAGTTTCTCATCAGGTTTTGGCATCAGAGTTTCATATCAGGTCATTAGTTTCGCATCATGTTTTGCATCAATCAATCAACATCAAATCAATGATCAGGACATCAAGTTTTCTTTGAATCAATGGGCTTCACACATCAATTCAAAGAGGGGCATTTGTAGACACCTAAAGTTGACCAGGTGTTCTCTAGACAACCAAATCTACATTTTTCATCAAATTGCTCCTAATCTCATCAAATTGCATCAAAATGATCAAAATCAAATTAAATGGACATTTATCAATCAAATTGGACAAAATCAAGCTAAATCAAAATATTAATTAACCTTGACATCAAATAATCAAAAATTAGCCTAAAAGGGACAATCAAAATTATATGATTGATTTTAATCAATTAATTGTATAGTTTAAATCAAAAATCAAATTGAACCTATTCATCCTTACATGGATAATTTAATTAATTGATTGAATTAAATAATCATAATATCTTTCAATGTGAATTTGAGCAACCAATGGGAATTGAGAACACAAAGCACATGGATCACTCCTAAATTTGAATCTCAATCACTCATTTTGAACTTTGAATCTCAATCACTCAAATTTGTCTCTTTGTCCAAAATTTTGAGACAATCATTTAAATTTTCCCCCCATTTGAAACCATTTGAAAGCCTCTCACTCAACCATGGCTTAACTATGATCAATTAACTCTACCCCCTACACTTGGGAAAATCCTATAAATAGAAGCCATTTTGAGAGCTTTAAGGATCCTAGAAAATTTGAATGCAAAGCATTAAACCTCTTTTCAATTTCATAGTATCTTGAGCAATATTGAGAGATTTCATTGCAAATTGAGAGAATTGAGATCATTTTATGAGCATTTGGATTACATATCATAGCAATTTTGAGAGAATTGAGCTAGATTAGGCATTTACTATCATCAATTTCTCATTCTAGGATTGTCATTGATAGAGAATAAGGTTGAGATCTCTATTAACAAAGCTTAGATACAGATCCATGAGATGTTTATTGATTTAATTGCAATTCTTAGTTTAAATTTTCATTATTCTTCCATATAATTGTAGTTAAATAAATCAATTTCATGAAGGTGTATTTTATTAACACACACCACGTACATAATTTTCTAATTCCTTTTTGAAAGATGGACATTTTAGCAGACATAATTTGAAAAATCATCAAACATTGTGCTTAATGGAATCATGTATCAGCAGACAAACTATCCAATCTAGTCAGTAATCAATCAGATTAAACTTGTCCAATTAATCAATCAACATCAATTTGTCTCTTATCAACCTATCATTTGTCTTATAGAGGGTGTGGTATACTCAAAACCAGACGGTGTCTCTCTTAGACAAGATACTTCATTCTTGAAACTAGAAATCGTCATCATTATCACCATTAAACAAACTATCAACTTTGACAATATCAGAATGGTTGTTGTCTTTCTTTTTTTAGTGAGTCTTAGGTTTTATTGATTTATCTTCAATCATGTTTCTATGCTACTCAAGGATATCATTGAGTGATGAGAGTGGTCACGATGGTCGATGATCCTTTTTTTTTTGTCTTCTTTTTGTGGGATGTTGTCGTGAAGTTCTAGGGAAAGTATGTTTTGGGTGTCTATGATAAGTATAATCTCTCTATGAATGTCGCACATACCTTGACTCATAGCATACTATTTTTCTTAAAGAGGTATAAGATCATTCGTTGTCTATGACATGTCTATTTTACGCAAAGGGATTGTATTTATCATCATGGTTTTCTATTACATGGTATGACACGTCTATTTTCCATATTAAATAAAGCTCCATTGATAAAAGTGCACTTACGAAAGCAAGATTTAATCATTATTAACATTTCTCTGTCTATTTTTTTCTTTCTACTAATTATTCTTCTATCAATCCTAGCAATCATTTTCATTTTCAAAAAATTGTCCTCATATCAACTTTTGCCCAATTTGTCAAGGGGGCATCCTACCTCCACTCTGTTGCTCCACTGGGGCATGATATTTTAATTTGTCTTTAAAACAACACTCTCAATCGTATTGTCTCAAAGAGGGGCAAAATGTAGACACTAAAAAATGGTTCACACCTATGCTCCCCCTTTTTAAACATGTCTTCTATATTGCATGTTTGATCTTTATCATTCACCGATATTGTTTCATTCTCCATTAATTGAACATTGAAAATTATTTAATTAATTACTAATAGTCATCCCTAATTTGTACCATATTCTAGTCATTTGACCTTTTGACCATGTTCAATCATGTTTCTCCATCATTGATCAATTTATAATCTTTAGGGTTAAATCAACCATTAAAGCATTCTTTATCCCTAAGTCCTAAGTCTTGATAAATAAATCATATGTATTTATCCCTTTCCCATGCTTTTGCAATTAATTAATTTAATATTAATTGGTTTCCTAATTTGTTATGATTTTTGGAATTAATAATTCCCTAATTCCTAATTTTCTAACATGCGGGAATAAATGAATTTTAAATTCAAATATTTTTCTAGTTCCCAAATGGGATTCAATCCCTACTAATTAGTCTCCACCTCCTACTTTATAGCCACCACCTTTCCTCTTCCCTTTTCCTACAAATTTAGCATTCCCCCTTCCCTTCCATTTTCCCCTTGGTTTGTGCATGCCAAATTGTAATTCAATCATGTCATATTTTGTCATAATTATGACAAATTTTCCCAATTGTGCTCTCATTTGCCAATTTGGTGATTTACATCCAAAATCCTATAAACTGACCTCAATTTCCTTCAATCCATTAACCACATTTTTGAGTGATCATTCTATCACTGTTCTTTAATGATTAGGTGCATCTTGTCATATGGGAGCAACATATCAAGTTTAGAAGAAGGAAGACAGACATTGGAGCATTTTGGAGGGAGTGTTTCTTGATTTATTTCATATTTTATGCACTTTTCCTTCATAGCTTTAAGGCTTAGGTTAGGATGGATTTTTGTGTGCATTTAGGTTTTTTTGGTTTCTCTAGCATGCAATGTTTTTATTTCTTGAATTCCTACCCTACAACCTTTTATTGTCACAAAATGTGGATATGGGATGATCAAATTCAACCTTAATATCCTTCAAAGTATGCTTCATCCATAAAAATTATGTGGAACAATTTATTACAATATATTCTACCTTTTTGTAGATAAATAAATTTATACATGCTTCTCACTCAACCAATATACAAGATTGTTACTAAGGAAAAATACTCTTCCACTTGTTCTTTTTACATCATCAACACTTCCTACTCAATTTGTATATGTATATGACGTAAGGGTGAAATTTTCACCTTTTGGATACTATGACCCAAAATTCATAGTGACCTTTGGATATTTAAATAATTTTTCAATCTCTTTCACATGAGTTTCCTTTGGCACTTCTTGAAACTATTGCACCCAACCAACAACTTGTAAATATAAGGCACTGTAGCTATCACAAATTAAAAACTTCCAATCATTGACTGGTAAAGATTTTTATTTTCCTTGGGTGATTCATCAAATTTACTCAATTTGTGTCTTGTTACCATGGGTGTGCTCACTAGATTTCAATCTCCCATTCTAAGCATTTTCAACATTTGGACTTAAAATAATTGGTTTGTGAAATGAATACCTCTTTATCTATTTAAGAAATATGTAACCCAAGAAAGAAAGATAATTCACCAAGTGTGGACATTACAAATTATTTTTCCATATCCATTGAAAACTCTTGACACATACTATCACTAATCAAAAAATTATATCATCTACATAGATCAAAAAAATCAATAGGTTATCTCCTTCAATCTTGGACTTAATATTGTTGTCTGTGATTCCTATTTTGAAGCCTTGTTATCGAAGATACTTGTCTAGTATTGAATACCATTCCTTGGTGGCTTGTTTTATCCCATAAAGTACACTCTTTACCCTGAAAACATAGTCATGATTCTCTAAATGGATGGATCCTTTAGGATTTTCAAAGTATAGCTCTTCGTCTAGATTATCATTAAGAAAGACAAAATTCACATCCATTTGGTAAACTATGAAATTATTGTAGCTAGAAAGACCTAAAAACATTTGTATCATCTCTATATGAGAAATGGGGGAAAATGCTTCTTTGAAATCAATTCCTTTGTCTTGAGTTTATGCCTTTGCATACTAATCGTGTCCTCTTCCTCACAACTTTATTCTCCTCATTTATCTTGTTTATAGATACCCACTTAGTGCCAATCACCTTATAATTAGGTTTTGAGATAAGCTCCCAAATTTTATTTTTATCAATTTGGTCTAGCTCCTCTTCCATGACCTTTATCCAATCCTTGTCTTCACTTTCTTCTATAAATTTCTTTGTTTCCATTTTTTTACAGTAAGCATAAATTAGTAGCAAGTCCTCTTATTCTTTAAATTTTTGTACCTTTGTCCACAATAATCAAGTCTTCTAGATGATTATTTTGGACAAAAATGTGGAGTCTTGCATGGTTACCTTGATAGTGGCTTTGGTTCTCTTTATTGAACTTCTTTATTTTAATTTTCTACCTCTACTTCTTCACAAAATTCTTCTTCTTGACAATCAACTTCTTGAGTCATTTCCCTTTGATGTCATTCTTCATTAACTTTTATATTTTCAAATTTAATAACTTTATGTTATCTTTTAGTATAGTATTTGTAAGCTTTACTTTATTGGAATATCCAAGAAAGATAGTGTCACCACAGATAGAATCAAAATTTCCCATAGATTCATCATCTCTTATTATATAGAACTTGCTTTTGAATACCTTGAAATATTTCATCTAATTTTTTTTTGTTCACTTTGATTTATGCATAGTTCAAAATATAGACTGTCATCTAAATAGCTTCTCTCCAAGATGTATTAAATAGCTTGGACTCATTAAACATGACTCTTGTTGTTCCTTGAAGTTTTCTATTTTCCTCCCAACAACCCAATTTCTTATGGAGTTTTTGTGGTCGAAGAATGGATTCTTATTTCATGTTATTCACACAGTTCTTCAAAATCATTTGAAGTGAATTGTCTTCCTCTATTAGGTCCTAGGCATTTGATTCTTATCCCAATTCCAATATCTACCAAGACTTTAAAGGCCTTGACCATCTCAAATGCTTTAGATTTTTCCTTCAAAAATATAACCCAAGTCATTCAGGAAGAATCATCAATCATTAACATAAAATAGCTCCAACCTTATAAATGTTTTGACCTTGTTGGCCTAAATAAATCAATATGCATAGTTCCAAAGGCTTTGACGTAGAGCACTCCTTTGATTTACATTATTTATCTCATTTGATCTCTTTGTGTTAGGTATCTGTATTGGGAAAAAAAATTTGATGCCATTAGTATTATGAAGCAAGGTTCAAAGTCCATTTTGATGAGGAGATAAAGGTTTTGGAGTACACTACCATTGAGAGGCGGTGGTGAATCAGTGGTATATCAAATCAAAATGACCTTGACTTAAAATTTTACAACTTTGAGCATGCAAAGAGAAAGGTTCAGAGAAATTTAGTTATCAATTATATGTGAGGATATTTAACATGAGTGAACATAAAGACCATAACCAAATCACAGAGACTAGGAACATTATAGAAACCCAAAAGATGAAATATTTTCAAGATAGCATAATCTTTGGATAACTTTAAAAACTAAATGACACATGATAAGTAAATAAACATGAGGATCAAGCACACCAATGATAATGAAAATCCATTACACAAATATTGTCCCGAGTCGAAAACCCTCATGGGGAATAAAAACCACTCATAAAGTGCCTCGCCGGCTTATTTAGAAAATGCCTCACTGGCTACAATATGTCTTACTAACAAAGTAATATGCCTCACTGGTTACAAAATGTCTCACTGGCATTTAAATGTGTCACTGGCAATGTGCCTCACTAGCAATGTGTGTCTCACTGGCTAATACAATTTATTAGAGTAATTATCTATTTACACTTATTAATTAGATCACTTTGATTTAATTAATTAAGTTGTTTATTACTCTAGTTTACTTAAGCTATCTCTTAGGTGCATAATAATTAATATTTATATTAATTATTAATGTGCAACCTAGTTTTTTCTAGTTTTAGGGTTTTGTTCACCTTTATAGGTTGAACTTTGTAGTTTCTTTTCAATTAATTTAGATTATAATTTCGCTCTCACTTTCTGAGCAACTTCTGAGTTCTTCTCTTTCCCTCTTCCTGCTTCTCTTTTGTAACAGGTTCTTGCATGCAGGTGTTCTTTGGGTTCTATGGATTTGTCTCTCAAATCCTACATGGTATCAAAGCTTTCCTGCTACTACCTGGTCTGAGGGTTTTTTGAAGCCGTGATTCGAAGACGAAAGCCACAGATTCTCTAGGGTTTTTTCTTCATTTTGGAGGCGCTATTTTATGGAGCACTTTGAGCCAAAACAGACTCCACCATCGTGCTCAAAAGGCTCGGGAGAGTTGAAATTTATATAAAGTTCACTATTTTTGGTCACAGTGACCCCTAATAAAAAATTTCTCACTCCTAGGTCGTACGACACAAAAATTGAGAAAAAAAAAATTTAAATGCAAAAAAAAGCATTTTTAGGGCTTCTTGGATGCACAGCCGAAGCAGCCACCCTAGCCCGGCACTAGCCACTGGCCACTGGTGGAGCAACCACAGTAGGTCTATTGCCCGAGAATCGCCCGGGAGTAGCTCGGCCGCCATCGCCACCGGGTGCCGCAGACAACATGCTAGGTGACATCACTGCTGACGTCACCGGCCAGAAATTTTTTTGGGTAGATTTCAAAAAATTTCTGGCAACTTTTTCTTTTTTTGGTGAGATGGTCTCGTGACGTGCCAAAGGCCATCAACTTTTTTCCCACGCTCTGTGACGGTCATTTGACCGTCAAATTTTTTTCGTGACTATTTTTTCCAGAGAGCTACTTTTCAGAGGCATCATTGGTTTTTTGGCCATATCTTGGGCATACGGTGTCTATTTTCAGAAAACAAAATATCGTTGGAAAGGTGTTTCTGAGATAGACATGATGATTCTAGTCTTGCTTGCTAATTTGGCTATTTGAGCTCTCAATTTTGGTGTTGAAATAGAGGCTTCCATTTCCTACCTCTTTGCATCTAGTGTCTAGGTTTTGTTCTCATTTTTTTATGCTTTCTATACTTGTTTATTTGATGTACGGGGGGGATAGACTTATACATTATGGGGCGGTACACTTTATTTTTGTAACTTAATTTAGAAACAACCCTTCTACTTCCGTCTACTTCTTTTCTTAATGTCAGACCCCTCTGTGGCCTGGTTGACACCACACAATTATCACACCTAAAAAGAACACATGACCAGGCTACTCATGTTACATGGCTTATGGTCATGTCTAGATGAGAACCAACTTGTTTTGCAGTGTCCGTTTGAGGTCCTTCAGCACAAAAAAAAAATGGATGAGGCCATGGGTTTGATTGCACTGCACATTTCAAACAGCCTCCTGTTTCATCTGGATGGTTTGACCACTCCTCGCGCCTATTAGGGAGAGTTTGCAGATTTGTTTGGCATAGTGAATGCATTCTGGGAATTTCAGCTTGATGCAGAGTTGACATCCTTGTCTCTTGATAGTTTTTCTACCATTGAGGACTTCTTGATGAAGTTCAATACTCTTTGATCACTTTTAATGGGATGTGGGAAGACCAAATCAGATGATGAGTGTATCTTTCTGATACTCTCAAAGCTTCATGGAGAGTTCCAGATTTTCTCCTCCACTTTCTATTCCACTATGGATGCCTTGGGTCCTAGACACAATATGTCTACCTTTGCAGCCTTCTGTGATCAGTTGACTTGAGAGTAGTAAAAGATTCAATAGTTGAATGGTGCTTCAGGTTTTATGAGCCTTGCCTTGGTTGCTCACCCATCTCCATGAAAACCAGAGCAGAAATAGGTATCATCATCCAGAGAATCTTGGAAGGATTCTCCTTCTCAGCATTCCTCTGGCCCACCTCCTTCACCTAAGGGGAAATCAAAGACAGACAAACCCAAGTGTACTTATTGCAATAATTTCAATCATGATGAGTCTCAGTGCTTTCAGAAGAAGGTAGATGGATATGCCCAACAGATTGTTGATTTGACAGCTCTTCTTCATAAGAGAAACATTGATATTCCTTCTTCCTCCTCTCGATGGTCTTCTTTATCATCATCTCAAGCAGATGGGTCAAACAACGGAAAGGGTCATGCCTTATGTGCATCTAATATAGCTCCCTATTCTAGGTGGTTGCTGGATTCCGGTGCTTCACATCATATGGCATCTTCTCAGAGTTCCTTCTCATCTTTTGTGGCCTCTCGTACCCCACACATCTTGATGGGGAATAACACTATTATGCATGTGTGTGGTCAGGGCTCTATTGACATCGATGGTGGTGCATTCCATGATGTACTATGTGTTCCATCCTTGTCATCAAACCTTCTCTCCATTTATCAGATTACTCACAGTGGGACAGAGAAGATAGTTAGAGTTCACTGCAGATTCTATACACATCTGGGATAGTGCAACTAGCCACATTGTTGCTATAGGGACAATTGATCATACCACCCACCTGTACTCCTTCTCCCATTTTGGTCCTCCATCTCCTGTGGTGGAGAATATCTCTCCTACTTCTTGAGTGCCTAGTGTGAATAAATTGGGTCACCTGAACTTCTGTGTTTCTCTTGAGATCAATGTTGTGGCTTCTCCACCTCCTCCTCCTATTGCATCTACCTTCATTCAGCATGATTCTTCTTCAGCAGTCCCTATTATGGTCACTCCCTACATCGAGCCTTCCCCTCCAGTTGTTGAGGGCATATTTGAGGACATTCATCTCCTCCCAGTTGATAGATTCAGCCCATCTATTATCCCACCTTCATTGTGGATTCCATTCTAGGACTCTCATTCATTCTCCTTTGAGCACTAGCTCGGTCTTCCGATTTCACCTCTCATTCAAGGGTTTCCTTGTTTCTTTGTACCTCTGTTTCTTCCTATAGGGGTTTCATCATTTTGAGGGTGCTTTGGTGTCTCATCCCTCTCTCATGGGGGGTTTGATTGTACTTATGGTTTTGAGAGAGTCTCTTGAGCCATTCTTTTCTGCATTTTCTTCTATCCCTTCTTGGAGTAGGGTTTTTCCCATGTGGTTTTCTCTATTTCTCCGCTTTATAGAGATTTGGTTGTGCTTGGGTACCTGATCAGGCCTTGTTGTCAGGACCCTTTCTTCCTACTTTCATAGCTGTGCTAGGTTAGCTTACCTCTTGAGCTTTGCTTAAGGGGGGGTGTTAGAGTAATTCTCTATTTACACTTATTAATTAGATCACTTTGATTTAATTAATTAAGTTGTTTACTACTCTAGTTTACTTAAGCAATCTCTTAGGTGCATTATAATTAATATTTATATTAATTATTAATGTGCAACCTAGCTTTTCTAGTTTTAGGGTTTCGTTCACCTTTATAGGTTGAACTTTGTAGTTTCTTTTCAATTAATTTAGATTATAATTTTGCTCTCTTTCTAAGCAACTTCTAAGTTCTTCTCTTTCCCTCTTCCTGCTTCTCTTCTGTAACAGGTTCTTGCATACATGTGTTCTTTGGGTTCTATGGATTTTTCTCTACCTCAATCTACACAATCTACCTCATCCCATCATAGTTCTGATACACATATAGAAAAATTACAATATATCTCAATTGTTCACATGCATTTACATCACTAAATACCAATAACTCTATATAAAATTTAATCAGATTATATTTATTTTTGCAACAACCACACACTCTTACATTTGAATGCCTTGAAGAAGATTTATATAGTGTTCTTTATTTTTAAACAAAAAGAGAACTGCCTTCTTCATAACTTTTCCAATTATTTTAACAAATAACAGAATGTAAATTAAATATTTATTTAACAAGCAAATTGTCTTTGCAAAAAATGTCCTAGTTTTCTTTAACAAATAATACTAATCAAACAACAATTTACTCAAATCATAGTATAGAAAGTAGTGCATGTTCAACTTAATCAAATAGAAGAGTGCATGTTAACTGTATGTATGTTAACCACACTAAAACTCCATACTTGTATGATAAACACCCTTGACAGAATATAGGTTAACCCAACCTGGAACTAAGATATGCAAAGCTACTCATACTCAGGTTGTTGAAACTAAATTCTCAACTCATAAAGGACTGACCCACAAGTGTATAAAAACTTAACTAGTAGACAAGAAAACCCAAACAAGAGTTTCAAAGAATCTACATCTTTACTCCTCTTCTTACTTCATACTTTAACAAGGGTTTACAAAAATTGAAACATAACACAGCTCCTAAACAAAATATGGTATATATCCTTATTAGCAGAGGAGAAACCTGTACTAGGGTTTTAAACAAACTCACAATATAGGTAAAGTTAAAGAAGGAAACATGTTTATGAAGAATCAAAGACTATCTTTTAACAAGAAAACCTTTCACAAGTACTAGATAGAGAAACTATAACGAATCACTTATCTAATATTGTTACCCATAAACCAAAAACTTCCTTTTGTAAAGATGAAACAAGACAAATTTTAAAGAAACAAATACACCTGTTAATGTGTTTTCCTTCCACTAGAGAACAACCTTCCTCATATTGCCATGAATAGATCATCAAACCACTATTTTGGTAACCGTTCAACATAATTTGTTCCTCTTCAAAAATTATGCTTCCCTGTAGTTGTGTATGAAGCCCTAGTTGTTCAAGCTCGTGCCCTAGCACAAGAGCTTTAAAAATTGAATCAACAAAATAACAATGCAAATGGATTTTGAATACCTTTGTTTTCTTTTACTCTTATGGAAAATGTAATTAAACCTTCTAAGTACCATGCCCCCGAGATGGGATATAATTCCCTCTGTTTTATTCCAAATACCATATCAAATGCTTATGCCTTAGGTTTTTTCATTGTGTAAAATGCCCATGACAAGGTTTGTTAACATTGTATTATAAATGCCATAGAATGTATTAGAGCCATTTTATTTTGTAAACACATATTGAGTATATAAATGATAAGTCTTATTAATAAGGCCACTGTGCATTTAAATACCATCTTTTTCAACCTTTTTAACTGTATTTCCATATCACCACAAACTTTAGCCTCTTACCACATATGCAAGTTGACAAGATATGATACAATAAACACTATAATGTACTTCATAATCTTGTATGCCAAGTCAAGTGACCATCAAAGAACTTCAATGAAAAAATATCATTATAATGAACACGAGTATGCCTCAAATCCAACATCCCAAAATAGGAGGGATTTTTAGCTACTTGGTAAATACCAGATACATGGTTATGTCAACTCAGGTAAAGACAAATAAATGGTTATAGGAGGTGGTGAATAGGTCCAAAAGAGGGTGAGACATTCAACTACCCAAAGGTGGGTGTGAATGACACTTGTAATTGTAGTATTATGCCATGTATACTCCTAACCATTCTAAAATAATCTAAACAATCTTAATAATATGTGTAGAAAGAATAAATATTCCCTAATATAAGGTAAAATGATAAGTTTGGAGGAAGAAGGGTTGCACCATCTTGACTAACAATTGGTAGCATAAAAGAAATAGAACATTGCTACATTTACTTGTTTCTTCCTCAGGTGATTGTACTTCCTCAAATGCATTGATATAGTGAATAAGATTTTTAATTTATTGAATTTTTATTTTGTTATTTTTCAAGTTGCATGGTTTTATCAAATTATTGATGCTTCGGAAAACACCATAAATGTTGAATTCCTTTGTTAATCTTTGGGGGGATCTTTGACGAGGTGTATGAGGAGAATGTTGTGCAAGTGGTTATAAATATATAGAAAATTATGTTCTCATGGGTAAACTATTCATGGATAGGCAGTCGTCATTGTTTTCAATTCCTTGAGCTACTTATTGTCATGACCTCAAATTGGAATATCTTGGCAATAATCCATAAATCAAAACACGTAATAACATAGTTTGCAACCAATTTCATCATATTAAAATCCTTTCTTTACACAAACGGAACATTGAGATGCATGCTACTTAGTCATGAGTGAACTTCCTCATCATATGCTAAGACCAATGTAGGAGTTGATGTGGAAAATTGGATTTTTTATGAGCAACACTTCTAGGTATTGAACATGAAGATTGTATAGGTATATCTAATTGTTGGATGATATCAATTTTTGGTATTGATCATGTTGTTGATATTCATGTTTTGTCACTAATGTCAACATATATTTATTTGGAGAAAACAAATTGGTTACCTGACTGACAAAAGTGTACGGACACTGTACGGATGATTCAGAATTATTGAAGTTGGATTTATACAGAAGGATGTGTGTTGACCTTATTCCCAAGGTCACTTATCCTTATGTTTCATATTGTGGATGTTACAGTTGTTTTGGTGAAGATTGGTTTTTGGACTGCAACTGTGATGTTGGACAGAGCAGGTCTCTGTGTTTTGGGTATATCTTTCTAGAAAAGATATTTTAGATGAAGCGAGATTACCGGTGGATAGTCAACATATGTTGGAATAATGGGTTGAGTTCGATTGTTGTTTTATGACTGGTGACATTAGCTGTGGTGTGTATTCTAAAGAAGACCTATTTGGTGGCCAACTTCAGACATGTAGCGTGTAAAATGAATTATGAGTGTGGATTTCAGATCTAGAAGTATAAGTGGTGGATTATATTTGATGTTTCCTTGTTATAGGTACCATGTGTATCTTAGCAAGGGGTTAAACAATTATTTGTATATTGGAAAGCCTTAATTGGTCGACCTAATTAATTATTTATGTATTAGGAAAGCTTATATGGCTGACCTAATGAATTATTGTAAGAGGGTAAATATGAGTGATCTTTTCTTTTGAAAATATGTGAGAGAGATTTAAAAGAAAAAGAAGTGAAAGCTGTGAGGCTTGTTTGACTGTTGGATGTAGAGAAGAATTGATGAGAAGAGCACTTCATTGGAACTGACCAAGCAAAGATAGGTGCTATCAGACAGTTCATTGGATTGTGTATTTTCTATATACAGTTATTCATTTTGTGAATCCTTGAGGGTGGATTTAACCTTCTTTGGGAAGTGTGCCTTGGTAGTGAGCTTACTATTTTCTTTAGACTCCTAACAGAATCTATCTCCTAACAAGGACTATGTACTGTAATATTGTAACAAGCGCCTAATAGGGCTAAATATTTTAACAAGGATACTATACTCTTAGTACATTATTTGTGGGTGCTAATTCCCACCAGGGTTTTACCTTTAACAGGGTTTCCTTGACAACAAGTATTGTGTTATGGTGTTGGCATTTACTGTTTTATCATTGACATTTGCAGATTTGGTTTACAAAGTTTAAAGTTTAATAATCTATATCATAATTGATTCACCCCCGCTATAAGTTATCTTGTGGAGTGTTATTCCTAAAAATTGGTATTAGAGCTACTGGTCCTTAGAGAGAAAGCTTAACAGCTTGAGGTGATCCTGAAGATGACTTACTATAGAAAGGATAGTCTGAAGTTTGATCCTGAAAACTTTGATAGTTGGCAAAACAAGATGAGAACACATTTGCTATGTCTGGGAATTGACTACTGGATGATCAAAAATAAGAATGAAAAGATAGCAACTGAGGATGAATTAGAGAAGGCCACTGAAGATCAGAAGAAGTTATTTTCATTTAATATGGTTACAAGGGAATCTTTGATCAGTGCACTTTCAAAAGGAGAATTCACTGAGGTAAAAGACCTGGATTCAGCACATGAGATATGGACAAGATTAGAAGCATTGTATATTAGAGACAAGTTTACTAAACAAGAAAAGCTACAAAACTAGAAGACAAAAATGAAATCACTGAAGATGAGATAAGATGAGAACATTAGGGCATATGCACAGATAATTATAGAAGTGGTTACTAGTATTAGAAACTCTGGAGGTACTTACAGTGAGGAAGAAGTGATTGCAAAGATACTCAGATCTTTGACACCTGCATATAGAACCAAAGTACAGGTTATAGAGGAGATTATACCTTTGACACCAAACTTTACCAAAGAGATGTTGATTGGAAATCTAACTACATTTGAGGCCGCAAAATTGGGAGACATTTTACCTAAAGTTGAGTCAGCGTTCAAGGAAACCATGCATAACAACAAAAATACCTTATCTAGAAATGCAAGCACCAGCAGTAGTGACCTAAGGGAAGAACTTGGAGCCTATGTTGATGAATGGGAATAGATACAAGAAGAAGAAAGGAAGATAGATGAAGTTGTGGCACTGATTCCTGGAAGAGAAAAGAGAGGTAAGGGAAAATTTGAAGGAAAATTACCTTTGAAATGTTTTTCATGTAACAACATTGGTCATTTTGCATCTAGATGTCCTACAAGATTTCTAAATCACAAACCTAAATTTTTCAAGTCTAAGTATTCAAAAGACAAGGAATGTTATTATGCTAGTGAGGGTATATTTGATGATGATGATGGTGACTATAATGAAATCGGATTTATTGCTATTAAGAATGATGAACCTATGCGTGAATAAAAATCCTTAGTATCCCATGTTGAAAACAAATCTGAATGGGTTATAGATAGTGGTTGTTCACATCATATGACTGGAGATAAAAACAAATTTGTGAGATTGAAAAGACATGATGGTGGTGTTGTCAGATTTGGTGACAATACTCCTAAGCTTATTATTGGAGTCAGATCTATTTCTTTGGATGGAAAGAATAACATTGACAATGTATTACTTGTTAATGGACTTAAGCATAATCTGTTGAGTGTTGGATGGTTAGTAGACAAGGGTTACCAGTTGAAATTCATTGATGGGAAATGCTCTATCAGAAGTAAAGTAGGAGACTTGATCACATCTAGTACTAAATCCAGAGGTAATGTATTTGAATTGAACACTTCTGAAGCTTCTTGTTTTATTGCGAAGGTTGATGACAGTTGGTTATGGCATAGAAGATTTTTTCATGTTAACTTTGATAATATTGTGAAAGAAAGTATGAAAAAAGTAGTAAGAGATCTACCTAAAAGTGTAAATCCATCTAACACTATGTGTAGAGACTGTGTTATGGGGAAGCAGACTAGAAGCACTTTCAAAAGAAAAGCTTATTCAACAAAAGGGAAGTTGGATCTGGTACATATAGATCTATGTGGTCCTACAGGAACAAGATCATACTATGGTGAAAGGTACTTTATACTATTTTTTGATGAATTTTCTAGAATGATGTGGGTTACATACTTGAGAGAGAAATCTGAAGCATTTGAAAAGTTCAAGTTATTTAAAGCAAAAGTTGAGAATGAATCTGGTTTGAAGATAAAGTGTTTGAGATCAGAAAAAGGTGGTGAGTTTACATCAGAGCTATTTAATTCATACTATGAAGAGCATGGAATATACAGACAAACATTAACTCCTAGAACTCCACAACAAAATGGGATAGTAGAGCGAAGAAACATAACTATATTAGATGCTGCAAGGATTGTGTTGCTGGAAGGAAATGTGTCACATGTTCACTAGAGAGAAGTAGTTGGGACTGTTGTGTACACCCTCAATAGAATTCAAATCAGAGAAGTTACAAATAAGACTTCTTATGAATTATGGTTTGATCATACACCTACTGTAAAATATTTCAGAATATTTGGTAGTAAATGCTATATTAAGAGAGATGATGAGATAGGTAAGTTTGATGCTAGAAGTGATGAAGGAATTTTTCTTGGTTATTCCACTAAGATTAAAGCATATAAATGTTTCAATCTAAGATTGAGAAAGTTGATTGAAAGCGCCAATGTGAGGATAGATGAAAATTTTCAGATTCAGGAAAGGATGTATGATTGTGGTCATATTATAGAAACAAAAGAGGTTACTATTGAACCTGAAGAACCTTTGATGATTGACAGTGAAATTGAAGGTGAACTGACTGAAGCTGCTAAGACACTAAAGACACCAAGTTATGTTAAGAATAACCATCCTGAAGATCAAATTATTGGGGATGCAAATAAAGGTATGATGACTAGGTCTAGAGCTAGAGATGAGATCTGTGTGATTTCTCAAGTTGAACCAAAGACTACTGATGAAGCATGTAGAGATGAATCTTGGACTAAAGCTATGGAAGAAGAACTTGAACAGATAAAGAAAAATAATACTTGGGAATTGGTTCCATGACCTAAGAACAAAAATGTGATTGGCAATAAATGGGCTTTCAAAAATAAAATGGATGGGGAAGGAACAATGGTAAGAAACAAGGCTAGACTAGTATGTAAAGGCTATTCACAACAAGAAGGCATAGACTATAAATAAATATTTTCTCTTGTTGCTAGATTGGAAGGTGTGAGATTATTTCTTTCTTATGTTGCACATAAAGACTTTAAGGTTTATCAGATGGATGTGAAGACAATATTTTTGAATGGTGATCTCGAAGAAGAAGTTTACATTGAGCAACCTGATGGTTCCTTTGACAGATGATGAAAACATAGTTTGCAGACTGAAGAAGGCATTGTATGGACTGAAATAGGCACCAAGAGCATGGTATGCAAGACTGGACAAATATCTACTTCGTCTTGGTTTCAGAAAAGGTAATGCAGACAATAATTTATATTTGAGAACTGGTGAAGATGAAATCTTAATTATAGAATTTTTTGTTGATGATATCATTTTTGGAAGCAATGATAAGATGAGTAGGAATTTTGCTAAATAAATGGAAAATGAATTTGAAATTTCAATGATTGGGGAGATGAAATTTTTTCTTGGTTTGCAAATTAATCAGAGTAAGAATGACATTTTTATATCTCAGACCAAGTATCTTAAGGAAATGTTGAAAAAGTTTGGAATGGAAGATTGTAAGCATGTTGGGACACCTATGGTGATTGGACACAAACTAACTAATAATGATGAGACTCAAAGTGTGGTACAAACTAAGTACAGATTGATGATTGGAGGTCTACAATATCTAACTCACACTAGACCAGATATTACCAATGCAGTTGGAATTGTGGCTAGATATCAGGAAGATCCTAAAGAGACACATTTTGCTGTTGTAAAAAGAATTTTCAAATATTTGAAAGGGACAATAAAATATGGATTATGGTATGAAAAATCAAAGGATTTTACTTTTCAGGCTTATACTGATTCTAATTGGGCAGGTAATGTGGGTAACAGGAAGATTACAAGTGGTCGTGCATTTTTCCTTGGGAAAAGGTTGGTTTCTTGGTTGAGAAAGAAGCAGAACTGTATTGCTCAATCTAATGCTGAGTCAAGGTATGTTGTTGCTGCAATAAACTATACACAAGTTGTTTGGATGAAACAATGTTGAAAGACATTGGAATAATTTTTGAAGAACTAGTGGTTATCCATTGTGATAAGACTAGCACATTAAATATGTCGAATAATCCTATAATGCATTCAAAGATGTATTTCTATTAAGTATCATTTCTTGAGGGAGAAGGTAGTAGATAAAGAGATTAAACCAGAGTACATTAGCACAAAGGAACATATAGCAAATATATTTACTAAACCTTTGCCAAAAGATGCTTGTGAATATCTCAGAAGCATGCTTGGGGTGATGGCCCCTCCCAGTGGTAATTAATTAACGCAGATATGCATCAGTCTAGTGGATCTCATAGCTGTATCATTCTCTGGACTTGATGCATGGATCTACTCCCCAGGGGGAGTGATCACAGGAAAATACTATGGAGTACATTTGGGTGATCTTGCACCTGGTTGATGGACATGAAGATTTGAAAAATCTACACCTTAAAGAAGACTACAAATGAGGTATGGTACCTATTGGGGATCAAATCGATAGATTGGACTTCTTACAAATTTTTCTTATCCAATGAAGATAGATACAATCGATTTGCCAACGAACGAGGTTTCAACAACCTCCTACAATTCTGATTCCACGGAACCAAGGCTGGTGGGCCTGCACTTTAAAACTTGTCTTCAAAGTCTTCTAGAGGTTTCCTATAATGGATAACTGATAACTTCAACTCCTGC
>MU224858.1:1125882-1138308 GCA_018584345.1 Thuja plicata
ATTTGAAAGCATCATTGAATCAAGGATATAATCATCTTTTAAAGTATTACCTCTTAGGTCATGTTTGCAAATTAATTGCTTCTACCATCAATATGGATTAGTGATTCATAATGCAATGATAAAATATTTAGAATTCCCTTTAATTGCATTTAGGATTCATATAAAAACATCACATAAGATTTTAAACTTAATAAAAAGAGAGATCAATTGCAATTTACATTATGTCCTTGAGGAGAAGAAAATCACAAGATCAGGTTCCAAGATTTCTTTACTGAAAAAGATTCTTAAGAAAATGATTCAAGGATAAAAAGGATTTCAAAATATTAAACCACAAGACATATGAAAGTGAATGATAATACTTCGATAAGAGAAAGATGGTAAACAATAAAATCTATAAAAGACAAGTAAGTATATGTAAATAGATACTTCCCTGAATGAGAATGGATGTAAGTCACTTTGTGGACATGGGTTCCACCAGTACCCTTTGCCATTGTTTCCAAAGGGGGAAGGAATCTATGTGAAAATTCCTACTATTTTGAGAGATTTGTGTTGAGGATATTGAGAAGATTGTATTAAGAGAGAGTACTTTTGGGTTGATGCATATGGATTTTCCCATATGTTGCCATCAATGCCAAAGGGGGAGATTGTTGGATGATATCATTTGTTGGTAATGATAATGTTGTTGATATTCATGTTTTGGTAATGACACTGTACGGATGATTCAGAATGATCAAAGTTGGATTTATATAGAAGGATGGGTGTTGACATTATTCCTAAGGTCTCTTGTCCTTATGTTTCATATTGTGGATGTTACAGTTTATTTGGTGAAGACTGGTTTCTAGATTGTAACTGTGATGCTGGACAGAGCATGTTTCTGTGTTTTGGGTATATCTTTCTGGCGAGGATATTTCAGATGAAGCGAGCTTATTGGTGGACAACCGACATATGTTAGAATAATGGGTTGAGTTCAATTCTTGTTTTATGACTTGTGACGTCAGTTGTGGCGTGTATTCTGAAGAAGACCTATTTGGTGGCCGACTTTAGACATGTAGCATGTAAAATAAATTATGAGCGTGGATTGCGGATCTGGAAGTATAAGTGATGGATTATATTTGATGTTTACTTGTTATAGGTAGCGTTTGTATCTTAGAAAGGGGTTAAACAATTATTTGTATATTGGAAAGCCTTAATTGGCCGACCTAATTAATTATTTGTGTATTAGGAAAGCTTAACTGGCTGACCTAATAAATTATTGTAAGACGGTATATATGAGTGATCTTTTCTTTTGTAAATATGTGAGAGAGATTGAAAATAAAAAGAAGTGAAAGTTTTGAGGCTTGTTTGACTGCTGGATGTAGAGCAGAATTAATGAGAAGAGCACTTCATTGGAATTTACCAAACAAAGATAGTTGCTATCACATAGCTCATTGGATTGTGTATTTGTTATATACACTTATTCGGATTGTGAATCTTTGAGGGTGGATTTAACCTTCTTTGGGAAGTGTGCCTTGGTAGTGAGCCTACTATTTTCTTTAGAGTCCTAACAGGGTCTATCTCCTAACAGGGACTATGTACTGTAATGTTGTAACAAGCTCCTAACAGGGCTAAATCTTTTAACAGGGATACTATACTCTTAGTACATTATTTGTGGGTGCTAATTCCCATTAGGGTTTTACCTTTAACAGGGTTTCCTTGACAACAAGTATTGTTTTATGGTGTTGGCATTTACTATGTTATCATTTACATTTGCAGATTTGGTTTATAAAGTTTAAAGCTTAATAATTTATATCATAACGTATTCACCCCTCTCTCAGTTATCTTGTGGACTGTTATTCCTAACACTAATTCTAAATTTATGTTAATATTTCATAATAATTGTAATTCATAGAACCTTTGGTGGTTCTCCTACTTGTTATTGTAGGTGAGAAGCCTACAATTAGCTACATAAAGGAGTGTATGAATAGGGTTAAGAAAATAATTAGATCCATTAAGAAAGAGTTCGTGATAAGTATCACCCAATTTGGGAAATTATTGATAGGTGATGACACCTCTAGTTTCACAAGACCCTACATTAGGTTTCTTATTTCCTTAATTTGGTGTTTTGATTCTGCCTTGATTTCAAGGCAAATGAGGAGGTTATGAGTGAAGTCTACATAGTCATAGAGAAGATGATGTCTCAGTTTGGTGTTGGAGCACAAATAGTAATCAAGATTGAGATATCTGGATTTGCACAAGATCTCTTTGCATGAAATATAAGCAAAGAAACTCAATTGACATTGCAACAAAGTAAAATTCTATTAAAGCATAATTTAAGTTTAAAAATCAAAACATTCTTTCATTTTATATCATTATTAAAGATTGAAACTTAAATTTTGATATTTGTTGCCTCATCTCAGATGCATGGTTGGAAATATTTGGTAATAAGATACCAAATCTCCAAATTATTGAAGTTTGAGTATTGAGCCAACCATACAATGTTATAGGTTGTGAGGCCAATTGGAGTATGTTTGAGCACACAGTCTAAGAATCATAATAGATTTCTAGTGCAAAGGTTAAAAGATCTAGATTATGTTCATTACAACCTATTTCATTGCCACAAAAAAAATTTAGGTATGCACTTACCACCCATCTTACTAGAGGAGGTTAATTCATAGTCAAATTGAACCATTGAGGTTGAGGATCCTATCTTTAGAGATGAGGACCTTGATTGGGTTGACCAAGTGGATAGAGAGGCAAAGGCAAAGGCAATAGCCATGGAAGAGGAGGTTAGAGCACAAAAACACACCTTTGATGTTAGTGTGGGTGACACTTAGACACGTGAAAATATCATGGCTAATTCATCAACCAAGACCTATCTAAGACACCCACATAGGAGGCAAAGTAATGCAAGCTCCACTAAGCTATAGATTTATAACTTTGTTTCATATTTGTTTTAAACTTTTGATGCCATATAATTCATGTTCCAAGATTTTTGTATAAATTTTACAATATTTATATTTCTAGAGATGTTATTTTCTTCTGCTACAATTCGCATTTATACTTGGGTGATTGTTGTATACTTGTGTATGTGAACAAAGTAGCTTCCATTTGATGAGGTTTTTGTGTCTCTAAGGTCTATTCATGAAAGAGTTCTTGAAATAAGTTTTAAATCCTTTAAATTTAAATTTCTTAATCTTTTCAATTTTTTAGTTTGGACATCAAGTCCAAGTTTGAAAGAAAAATCAGCTTGTCAAATCCAAGGTGAGTTTGAATCTTATAACACTACTAATATGGATGACCTTCAAATAATTCTTTGATGTTTCACCTATGAGCATTACTTATATGCAATCAGTGCTAAAAGGAACATACATGCTTGTAAGAGATGGTTTTGTGTAATTTGCTACTCATGAGACATGGATCAATGAGTTTGACTCAAAAATTATGAAGTTAAATCCTACGAAGATATCAGGATTTGATATAGTGAAGAACAACTCCTACTAGTCCATTATATACTTCGTACCTAATTTTAAAAACTCTAAAGAACAATGGGTATAGGTGATACCATATGGAAATATCTTATGACATGTAACTTATCCAAAGGGGGTGTATAGATACAAGGAAAATAAAGATACAAAAATAAATAAAACCTAAGTCTAAAGGATTTCAAATCAAGTTGAGAATATTTTAAATTTTTGACTTGGATAAAGGTAGAAAACTTGTATCAAAAACTTGACTTCGATGGAACCTAAAGTATTTCAAATCCAAAAAAGGCTCCCATAAAAATGAATGATTTTAATGACATCCACGAGACCAAAAATTCTAAGGGAACAAAGAAACCCTCATCCTTAAAAAAATTTCATATTCCTTTCCAACTCTGATCTTCTTTTATGAATCTGGACCAGCAAACCAGTAGTTTCGTTGATCTTATACTCTTCAAATAAATTGTGCATGTTGTCAACTTTCAAGATGGTTTCATATTGAGCTCGAATATTGTCATAGGTTGCACACTCTGTGAGAAAGTGGCATTCGGTTTCAATTATGTCCATCCTAGAAAACATGCAAGTTGTCTCCTCCTAAGCCTCTTTGACCATAACAATCTCTCACCTGAGATGATGTGATCCCATCCTCAATTGTGTCAATAATAGTCTTGTTCTCCCTTTAATCGCAACCCCTAAATATGCTTTCTCCCCATGTTCCTGTTAGGAATAACAGTCCACAAGACAACTAAGAGGGGGGTGAATTAGTTGTGATATAGATTATTAAACTTTAAACTTTATAAACCAAAACTGCAATGCAAATGATAACATAGTAAATGCCAACACAATAACACAATATTTTTTGTTGAGGAAACCTTGTTAAAGGTAAAACCCCAGTGGGAATTAGCACCCACAAATAATGTACTGAGAGTATAGTATCTTTGTTAAAAGATTTAGCCCTGTTAGGAGCTTATTACAACATTACAATACACAGTCTTTGTTAGGAGACAAACCCTGTTAGGAGTCAAGAAAAGTAGTAGGCTCACTTCCCAAAGAAGGTTAAAGACACCCTCAAGGATTCAAAATCCAAACAAGTGTATATAGAAATATACAATCCAGTGAACTGTCTGATAGCAATTGTCTTTTCTTGGTTAGTTCCAATGAAGTATTCTTATCACAAACTCTGCTCTACATCCAGCAGCAAACAAGCCTCACAGATTTCACTTCTCTTCCTTTTCAATCTCTTCCACTACCAAACCTTTCCAAAAGAAAAGATCACTCATATATACCCTATTACAGTAATTCATTAGGTCGTCCAGTTAAGCTTTCCTAATACACAAATAATTAATTAGGTCGGCCAATTAGGCTTTCCCAATATACAAATAATTAAATAGCCCCTTGCTAAGATACACACGGTACCTATAACATGTAAACATCAAATACAATCCATCACTTTACTTCCAGATCCATAATCCACGCTCACAATTCATATTACACGCTACATGTCTGAAGTCAACAACCAAATAGGTCTCCTCCAAAATACACGCCACAACTGACGTCACCAGAATGCTCATGACAATCAAACACAACCCAATATTCCAAATTATGTCTATAGTTCTCATGTAAGCTCGCATCACCTAAAATATCTTCGCCAGTAAGATATACCCAAAACACAGAGACCTGCTCTGTCAAGCATCACAGTTACAGTGCAAAAACCAGTCTTCACCAAAACAATTGTAAAAACCCCAATATGTAACATAAATCCAAATAGCCTTAGGAATAAGTTCAACACACATCCTTCTTCATATAACCAACTTTGATCATTCTAAAACATCCGTACAGTGTTTGTACACTTCTGCCAGTCAAGTAACCAGTCTATCCTCTCCACAGAAACATATGTTGACATCAGTGACAAAACATGAATATCAACAACATGATCAGTACCCAAAATTGATATCATCCAACAATCTCCCCTTTGGCATTGATGGAAAGATAGGGGAAAATCCATCAACCCAAATTTATCTCAAAAAATACTTTCTCCTCTCAATACAATCTTCTCAATATCCTCAACACAAATCTCCCCAAAACAGTAGGGATTTTCACATAGATTCCTTCCCCGTCTGGCAGCAATGGGAAAGGGTGCCATAATTCATCTGTAATAGATTTTTCAATCTTCATGTTCAATAGCCAGGTGCAAGATCACCCAATGTGCTCTAGTGTTCCTTCGATTATTCCTCCTGAGGAATAGATCCATACATTAAGTCCAAAAAATGATATAGCTATGAAAACCACTGGACTGATGCATATCTGCATCAATTAATTATCACAAGGAGGGGCTCTGACTCCAAGCATGCTTCTGAGATACTCAAAAGCATCTTTTGGCAAAGTTTTTGTAAATATATCTGCTATATGTTCCTTTGTGATAATATATTCTAGTTTAATTTCTTTCTCTGCTACCTTCTCCCTTAAGAAATGATACTTAATAGAAATATGTTTAGTCTTTGAATGCATTATAGGATTCTTTGACATATTCACCATGTTGGTTTTATCACAATGGATAACCACTGGTTCTTCAAAAATTATTCCAATGTCCTTCAGCGTATGTTTCATCCAAACAACTTGTGTGCAATTTATTGTAGTAGAAACATACTCTGATTCAGCAGTAGATTGAGCAATACAATTCTGTTTCTTTCTCAATCAAGAAACCAACCTTTTCCCAAGGAAAAATGCACCACCACTAGTACTCTTTCTTTCATCCACATTACCTACCCAATCAACATCAGTATAATCCTGTAAAATAAAATCACATGATTTTTCATACCATAATCCATATTCTGTTGTTCCTTTTAAATATCTGAAAATTCTTTTCATAGCGGCAAGATGTGTCTCTTTAGGATTTGCTTGATACCTTGCCACAATACCAACAACATTGGTAATATCTGGTCTAGTGTGAGTTAGATATTGTAGACCACCAATCATAGATCTATACTTTGTCTGAACTACACTTTGAATCTCATCATTACTAGTCAGTTTACGTCCAGTTACCATAGGTGTTCCAGCAGGTTTACAATCTTCCATTCCAAACTTCTTCAACATTTCCTTAAGATACTTGGTCGGAGATATAAAAATGTCATTCTTACTCTAATTAATTTGCAAACTAAGAAAAAATTCCATTTCACCAATCATTGACATCTCAAATTCATTTTCCATTTATTTAGAGAACTTCTTACTCATCTTATTGTCTCCAAAAATGATATCATCAACAAAGACTTCTATGATTAAGATTCCATCTTCATCAGTTCTTAAATATAAATTATTGTCTACATTACCTTTTCTTAAACCAAGATGAAGTAGATACTTGTCTTTTATTTCATATCATGCTCTAGGTGCTTGTTTTAGTCCATACAATGCTTTCTTCATCTTACAAACCATATCTCCATCCTCTGTCAAAGGAAATCCATCAAGTTGCTCAATGTAAACTTCTTCTTCTAGATCATCATTCAAGAATGTTGATTTCACATCCATCTGATATACTTTAAAGTCTTTATGTGCAGTAAAAGCAAGAAATAATCTCACAGCTTCCAACCTAGCAACAGGAACAAATGTTTCTTCATAGTCTATGCCTTCTTTTTGTGAGTAGCCTTTACATACCAGTCTAGCCTTGTTTCTTACCACTGTTCCTTCCTCATCCATCTTATTTCTGAAAACCCATTTTGTACCTATCACATTTTTGTTCTTAGGTCTTGGAACCAATTCCCAAGTATTGTTTTTCTTTATCTGTTCAAATTCTTCTTCCATAGATTTAGTCCAAGATTCATCTCTACATGCTTCATCAGTAGTCTTCGGCTCAACTTGAGAAATTAAAAAAATTTCATCTCTACCTCTAGATCTAGTAATCATACCTTTATTTGCATCACCAATAATTTGATCTTTAGGATGGTTCTTCTTAACATACCTTAGAGTCTTTGGAGTCTCAGTAACTTTAGTCACTTCATCTTCAATTTCATTTTCAATCATCAAAGGTTCTTCAGGTTCAGTAGTGACCTCTTTCATCTCTGTAATCTGACCACAGTCATACATTCTTTCCTAAATCTGAAAATTTTCATCTATCCTCACATTGGCACTTTCAATCAACTTTTTTAATCTCAGATTGAAACATTTATATGTTTTACTCTTTGTAGAATAACCAAGAAAAATCCTTCATCATTTCTAGCATCAAACTTCCCTATCTCATCATCTCTTTTGATATAACATTTACTTCCAAATATTCTAAAATATTTTACAGTAGGTGTATGATCAAACCATAATTCATAAGGAGTCTTACTTGTACCTTCTTTGATCTGAATTTTGTTCAAGGTGTACACAGCAGTGCCAACTGCTTCTCTCCAATGAACATGTGACATATTTCCTTCCAGCAACATAGTTATTTCAACATCTAATATAGTTCCATTTCTTCGCTCTACTATCCCATTATGTTGTGAAGTTTTAGGAGCTGATGTATGTCTGTATATTCCATGTTCTTCATAGTAGGTATTAAATAAGTCTGATGTAAACTCTCCACCTATGTCTGATCTCAAACATTTTATCTTCAAACTAGATTCATTCTCAACTTTTGCTTTAAATAACTTGAATTTTTTAAATGCTTCATATTTCTCTCTCAAATATGTAACCCACATCATTCTAGAAAAGTCATCAACAAAAATTATAAAGTACCTTTTACCATAATATGATCTTGTTCTTGTAGGACCACACAAATTTGTATGTACCAGATCCAACTTCCCTTTTGTTGAAGAAGATTTGCTTTTAAAACTGCTTCTGGTCTACTTCCCCATAACACACTCTCTACACATAGTGTTAGATGGCTTTACAATATTAGGTAGATCTCTTACAACATTAGTTATACTTTCCTTCACAATGTTATCAAAGTTAACATGACAAAATCTTCTATGCCATAGCCAACTGTCATCAACCTTTGCAATAAAACAAGTAGCTTCAGATGTATTCAATTCAAATACATTACCTCTAGATTTAGTACCAGATGCAATCAAATCTCCTAACTTACTTCTGATAGAGAATTTCCCATTAATGAATTTTAAATGATAACCTTTGTCCACTAATTGTCCAACACTCAACAGATTATGCTTAAGTCCATCAACAAGTAATACATTGTCAGTATTTGTCTTTCCATCTAGAGAAATAGATCCTACTCCCATGATAAGTTTAGGAGTATTGTCACCAAATCTAACAACACCACCATCATATCTTTTCAAACTCGCAAATTTGTTTTTATCTCTAGTCATATGATGTGAACAACCACTGTCTATAACCCATTCAGATTTATTTTCAATACGAGATACTAAGGATTTTTATTCATGTATAGGTTCATCATCCTTTATAGCAATAAATCTAATTTCATCATAGTCACCATCATCATCATCAGAAATACCCTCACTAGCATAATAACATTCCTTGTCTTTAGGATACTTCGATTTGTAAAACTTAGGTTTATGCTTAGGAACCCTTGTAGGACATCTAGATGCAAAATGACCAATCTTGTTACATGAGAAACTTTTCATAGGTAATTTGCCTTCAAATTTACCCTTACCTCTCTTCTCTCTTCTAGCGATCAATGCTACCACTTCATCTAACTTTCTTTCTTCCTCCTGTATCTATTCCCATTCCTCGGCATAGTCGCCAAGATCTTCTCTTAGGTCACCATAGCTGGTGCTCACAATTCCTAATAAGGTCTTTTTTTTCTTACGCACGGTTGCCTTGAATGTTGACTAAACTTTAGGTAAAGTATCTCCCAATTCTGCGGCCTCAAAAGTAGTTCATTTTCCAATCAACATCTCTCTAGTGAAGTTCGGTGTCAAGGGTATAATCTCCTCTATAGCTTGTACTTTGGTTCTATAAACAGGTGTCAAGGATCTGAGTATCTTTGCAATCACTTCTTCCTCGCTATAAGTACCTCTAGAGTTTCTAATGCCAGTAACCACTTCAGTAATTCTTTGTCCATATGCCCTAATGTTCTCATCTTCTCTCATCTTCAGTGATTCCATCTTTGTCTTCCAGCTCTGTATCTTTTCCTATTTTGTAAATTTGTCTCCTACATATAATGCTTCCAATATTGTCCAGATCTCATGTGCATAATCTAAGTCTTTTATTTCTGTGAATTCACCTTCAGAAAGTGTGTTGATCAGTGATTCCCTTGCAACCATATTACATGAAAATAGTTTCTTTTCATCTTCAGTAGCCTTCTCCAGTTCGTCCTAAGTCACTATCTTTTCATTCTTCTTTGTGATCATCCAATAGTCAACTCCGAAAAATAGCAAATGTGTTCTCATCTTGTTCTGCCAACTGTCAAAGTTTTCAGGATCAAATTTTGGACTATCCTTCCTGTAGTAACTCATCTTCAGGACCACCTCAAGCTGTTAAGCTTTCTTTCTAAGGACTAGTAGCTTTGATACCAATTGTTAGGAATAACAGTGTATACACTAAAAAATGGCTTCACTAATTAATTAATTAAATATTTATTATTTAATTAATATTGATTTGATGAATTAATTGAATATTTATTATTTAATTAATGTTTATTTCTTCTATTTATTAAGTAAATTATTTTAATTTATTTAATACATTCACTATAGTCTACTCTTCTTATCCTAAGTCTTCTAAATTAGTCTTATTAAAGTGATTAATTATACAGTCACTAAAAATGACTAAGCTTCCTAGTCCACCTCATAGACCTAGTCACTTGACACATCACCTTGGCTAAAATAATTATTTATTAATAAATCATTATCCTCACCCACACATGTCCTATTCCTAAGAGCTATGTGGCCTCATAAGACTTGGTCTCATGACCACATGTCTTCCCCTACACTAAGTCAAGAAGCAATCCCTATTCCTAAGGAGCTTCTCAAGCCACCTCAAAGAGTCCAAGATGACTCATAAGACACTTGTACCAAGAGTCCTCATAAGGAAAAAGTCCTTCCTCTTTCCTCTCCATGGTCTTTGTGAGACACTTGACATGTGTCTTTTCCTTCCACCTTCTTCTCCTTTATGTCAATGTAGGAGGAACATCCTCCCTATTCTTTCTCTCACATTCCAACTATATCCTCCTTTCTCTCAACCCCTTCAACCAAGTCAATAGCAACCCGAGGATCTTCCACCTTTCAATCTCCACCCTAAGATCATGCCACCTAGGCTTAGGTCCTCCAAAAACCTATAAAAGGAGCCTCATTCACCCTTTTTGATCTAATAGGAAATTAAGCATTCAAGGAAATCAAACATTCAAGCCATCAAGAATTCAAGCTATCAAGCATTCAAGCAATCACATTCAAGCAATAAAGCCATCAAATCAAGCATCCAAGCATTTCTACACCATTCCATCATCCATTTAGTTGCATTTTGCATACATTCACTCAAATCTCCACACTTTGGTGACATCTTGGCTAAGGAGCTTCATTGGAAATCTAAGAAATCAAAGCTAGGAGAAGAATGGAGACAAGCTGCAAAGGGTAGGTGAAGGTAAAGCTTGTTCTTTTACTTCATTTGATTATTTGTATTCTTCATTGGGTTGCATTTAGATAGATTTATTAGCTTATTAATAGTAGTATTTTGATTATCATAATTGACATCTATTTTGCATACATTTTTGGCACCCACCATGGGGCCACTCCCCCCACAAATTTACATTTTGTTTTTAGTTTTTTCCATGTGAATGATTCTACAGCTTGTTTTTGTGCATCCATCCCCGATACCTGCGCATTCATACATTTCTATTGCACTTTTGTTTAAACTACGCATTCATTCCATAAAGCTACGCTTTCATTCACTATTGTTGCGCATCCATACCTTCTCCGCAATCGTTCACTATTCCTGCGCATTCATCCATTGTTCCTGTGCATACATCATTTCACCAGCAAAAAGCCTATTTTCTTGTCATTTGGTTTAGCTAATCATCTTAACAAGTTTGTGTTTTGTTTTTGTATCTTTTAGGTTGTTTTGCAGGTCGTAAATCTGAAGACCCCAATCTCAAATTATTGACAGTTTATTTGCAGGTTCCTAGGGGTTTTCAAAAGAAACCATAATCTTTGTTTGGGTTTTAAAATACGACATGCTTTTCCAATTTGTGTGTCTTCTTAGTTTAGCAAACTGTCTAAGGTGTCTTTCTTTCATAGCTCAATTTTGTAAGGAAACTCAGGTGTGGAAACAACTTCCTACACTAATCTCTATAGGAAAGTATTGTGCAAATTCTTTTAAATCCTTACAATTTCAGATTCGTTAACTACTTTAAAAATGATATTGCGGCCACATACCATGCATACAGAAAATAGAGAATGACACAATGATTTACCCTGGGGAAAACCTTTCGGTAAAAAACCCCAGCACTCCAAAACCTGCACAATGTATTATCTTCAACACAACGGTTACAACACACTTGCAATGCAAGTTCTTTCAGGAGACAATCGACACACATAGACAAATTTAGTAGCACCAGATTATACCAACAATACACTCTTTTTTTGTATCCTTTTTTGTAACTCTAAAAATGCTTATATCATGCGCTTTCCTTTTTAGGGCAACTTCCAAAGATAGCCACATTAGGGTTTTACCATTCTCTGAGAAAATAGGAACCCTAAAAAATTTTGGACAACTCCGACAAAATACGATTGTGGAAGAGTGTAAAGTAATCAATTTTATCAATTGCCCCAAACCCCATGATTGTGAAAGAGTGTAAAGTACTCAACATTATCAGTTTCCACATGTCTTGCATGTCTTCACCTGTCATTGAAATCTCCTAGAAATAGCTCTTACGTGTCATAGGAATCCGTCATAACTATTTCAGCCATGATCTCCTTACACACCATTCAAGATGCCAACACATCAAGTGGAGTGACACATTAACATGCCAACTAGACATGTACACTCACACTTAATTACATTATTTGCAAGAAAATACATTTTA
>MU224858.1:1138358-1152856 GCA_018584345.1 Thuja plicata
CACATTAACATGCCAACTAGACATGTACACTCACACTTAATTACATTATTTGCAAGAAAATACATTTTACAAAACAAATAATAAGAATAGGAATTATCCAAGGTTGAGACACCTTATTCCTAACAAATTTGTAATCCCAGATTATAACAACATATCCTCTCCCCTCGCCATTCGTGGACCTTGGGTGTAAGAGAAAATATTATAATCTTTAGAGGGTAGTCTTTGGTGAGAAAAGAGGTACTCACCCCAAGGAACGACCCAACCAGTACTAGGCTAACGCCAAGCCCCTCCAAACCGGTATACAAAAATGTCATTGTGATTAATCTCATAGTGGACAGGTGTAAATTTGTTGTGGCAACCAAAATCTCCTCTAGTACCCAAGTGGTGTGTTAAGTCCCTATATTGTTAAGGTGAAAATCTTACTTTGAAAGGATTGGGAGAGCCCCCTTAATTGGTAAAATGACT
Organism: Thuja plicata; assembly: GCA_018584345.1. Classification (NCBI taxonomy): domain Eukaryota; kingdom Viridiplantae; phylum Streptophyta; class Pinopsida; order Cupressales; family Cupressaceae; genus Thuja; species Thuja plicata. The sequence goes on from MU224858.1 coordinate 1,138,824, forward strand.
TGATCACAACCACCTGAATGGATGTCCTTACTAAAATCTTTTGTTTAGTGGCCAAAAACCTTCTATTTGATGGTTCAATGGGTAGCCCAACCTGTGAAGACACCCCACATTACTCACGGTTCATAGTAGAGATAGCGGTTCTTTGGGAAGTAATGACCAATTGAATTTGGAACTTGGTGTGCCATAGAAGTGAGGGAACTATAAGGAGGAGCTTGTGCCTCCAAGTTCCTAGGCTATCCGCTTTGAATTGTGTGGCTGGATTTTATTATCTAAGTGGGGATTCAGCAGATATTGTCCTTGCCAACCTTAGGAATTGTAAGCGTGTTTGTGCATACATACTAGATTAATTCAGATTAGATCATTTATGTCTTGTGTGTGTGTGTGTTTATGCATTTTCATTTTGCCAAAGTTAACTGAAAACCACAAAAAATTCTTAAAAAATCTGAAAAACCATCAAAATATCAAAAAAACCATAAGCTGCGCATTTGTCACTTTATGTTGCACATTTGTTCCTGCGCATCCATAACAGTGAGACTTTGTACGAGCCCTCAAGTTTTCAAAAGTACACTTTCAGATACCCATTTTTATCCTCAGTGTGATTTTGGAACCATATTAGATTTTATCAGACCTTCGATCTTCAGTTTGGACCATTTTCATCATCTTCCTTGATCCAAAAAAATTTCAATCATTCCTCAATCTTCCAAATTTATAGTTAAGTGTTGGAATATTACCTTGATTATCAGATAAACTCTTTTGTGAGTTTTTATCATATCAGGATCTATCATCCTTCATCAAAACTTACCTAGGTCACTCTCTCTCTTGGTTTTCCTTTGTCATATCATAGTGAGATCCATACCTCCTATTGACTTAGAATACCAAGTTACCTTATCTACTTCAACACTTTTGAAATCTATTTTCTTCCATCTCTTCTATCATCACATCTTCATCTATTTCATCTTTCACCTTTTATGGTTCAAACTTGATCTCATAAACTCAAACAAACCATTAATCCAGAATCCGTAGATAAGATGGAAGGAGGCAATACCAATGAGGAAAACCCTTGGTCCAAGAAGACTTCAATTTTTACATCAGAACACGAACCTACTGACCAAGAGTTAAGAGAGGCAATGCAAGATGCTAGGTTTTACAATGTTATGGAAAGACTATTATACATGGATAAAGAGATGTATTTCCTTATGCTTGCTCAACAAGGAGCAAAACTACCCAGTGGTTTTGATGTATCTACTCTTATAGAACCACCTATTACAAATGATCAAGAACACCCTGGTGGTTCCCAAGAGACACATACTCATGGAGCAAAGGAAGACAAACAAAATAGTACTTTCCAAAACACCCAAGGACCTCCACCACCTCTGGATCCCATCCTACAACAAATTCAAATGCTTCAACAACAAATGCGTGACATACAAACTGGGTCATCAACCAAGAAATATTCCTTGGAAGATATATGTCCCTATCCGTTTGATAAGCAATTGGCTATGATTCCATTCCCTACTCACTTTGAGGTACCAAAATTTGATAAATATAAAGGGAATTCAGATCCATAAGACCACATTCATGAGTTTTGTGCTGCTTGTATTGAAGTCGCCCACAATGACACATATCTTATGTGACTATTTCCACAAAGTTTAGGAGGACAAGCCATGGAATGGTTCTCCAAACTGCCCCCAAGTATCAAATCCTTCAATGACCTTATTGAAAAATTTGTGACTCAATATTCCTATAATATCAAACATGAAGTCACAATGCTTGATCTTTGCAATGCACAACAAAAGAATGGAGAACCCTTCCTTACCTTTTTGCAAAGATGGCATCAATTATTTTCCAAGTATCCACGAACAATTCCTGAACAAGAGAAGATGGATATCTTTGTGCATAACCTAACACAAGAAATGAGCTATAGGTTACAATTGCAATGCCCTCTGAACTTTAACAAGCTCATTGAAAATGGAGTCAAAATTGAAGAAGCTATGGTTAGAAAAGGTGAGATTAAACTTTACTCCAAAGACAATGTTGGATCTTCAAATTAAAATTCCAACAACAACAATAATGACAAATCCAAATTTTGGAACAAAAACAACATTTTCAATGATGGGATTGTGGATAATCGACATGTCAAACCAACACAACCTGTTTTGAATCTCACAAGAAAAGCCAATGCTACTCAACCTACTCATAGAAATAAAAGTACAAATCAAAATACCAACAACAATTCATCAAGATTACTCTTTATGCCACGTAGAAGAACTTTTACTCCTTTGGGTGAATCTCTGGAATCTACATTAAGGAAGTTGATTACAAAGAAACTCATTGCACTTCCTGAAACTAGAGATTTTGAACCTAGGGTGAAGCCTTCTTGGTGGAATGATAACGACTATTGTGAATTTCATAGAGGGAAAGGTCACAAAACCAATGATTGTCAAAGACTCAAGCATGCGATACAAGATTTGATTGAAAGCGGAGAAATTGGTGTTGATGGACATACCTCAAACGAGTCACATACGGATTTCAAAGATCCACTTCCCGAACTTGAGAAAGGAAATTCTTCCAATGATAAGGGTGATAACCAAGCCAACTAAAATTCCACCTCCTATAGCTATATAATTCACATTTTTGAATGCCATCCTTCCCAATACTATGCCAATGTGATTTCTATCAACGAAAAGAGTCAACCAGCTAATGTCACTACTCGAGCCCAATCCAAGGTTACTCTTCAAGGTGTCCCATCCAAACCTAGCACCTCTCAGAACAAGTCTGCCTATGTTCCAAAGTCCATGTCAAATTTTTCCAACCAATACAATATTTTGGATCAATTGAAGAAAACAACATCCCACATATCAATACTAGAGCTTTTGTGTTTGTCACCTTCTCATAAGGATATTCTTGAAAAGGCTCTCTTAGAAACCAATGTTCCTACAAATCTAGATCAAGACCAATTCCAAGCTATGGTTGGAAATTTGACAACTCCCCATTATCTATCATTCACTGAGAATGACGATCTAGCCATTAATCAACCACATAATGCTCCACTCCATATAGAAGGCATCGTACAAAATCATAAAATCAAAAGAGTACTAATAGATGGAGGAGATGGTTTGAATATATGCACTTTAAAACTAGTCCTTGCATTGTGATTTTCTGAAAATGTTGTAGATCCAAAGAAGAAAATCACAATTAAAGCTTATGATGAGGAAGACAGGTCATCCAAGAGATCTATTGTTCTTCCTATCAGAGTTGGTCTTGTAGTTAAAGATGTTCTTTGTCAAGTCCTGGATATGGATTTGGCATATAACATTATTTTGGGAGACCTTGGATTCAATCTATGCAAGTTGTGCCATCAACTTATCATCAGTGTTTGAAGTTTCCACATAATGGTCAAGAGATAACTATCAAAGGATATCTGAATCCTTTTCAATATTGCAACACTATGAAGCCAACACCTGAATCCTTGGTACCCTATAATCGTATTGTATCTTCTCTACCAACACCCATTGATCCCAGTAATGAAGCATCAACCTCTAAACCCCATGAAATCAAAATAGACATCAAAGAAAAAAGTATGGGAGAATACACTTTGGGCCAAACTTTGTGTATCACAGAGTTACCCTTATCTCCTAAGTCATATGGAAAATCCTTGATTACCAAACAACAATCAGAAGGTCCTACACTTGTTTATGGCACATTTGTAAGTGGGGGCACTATATCAAAAGAGGCAGCTGAGCGTAATGCTAATCATTTGCTAAAACACCATAAAGATCAAGAAGATGAAAAAAATGAGTGTATATCACCCGATATATATGGTAAGGGATATACTTTGTTGCAAAAGATAGGATATCAAGGTAGTGGACCTATAGGGCTGCAAAGAGAGGGTGTCATAAAACCAATTCTGAAGAATCCAAATTATCAAAGAGAAACCACTGGATTAGGATACAAAAGAGAAGGACCAAAGGAATCTAAAGGAAAAGAAAAGGTTGCACCTTTCTACAAAATTTCTAAAGCTCCTACATTACAATTCCAAAAACATGGCATGTATGTAGAACCAACAAAGAAAAAGATAGCGCAAGAAATCATTAACCGACTTAGAAATGATGATGATGATGATGATGATGATGATGATGATGATGATGATTCTAATGCTTATGAATGGGATTCATTAGCTAATTATACTAAAGATATGGGAGTTGATGATGTTCATACCTATGGTAACAATTATCATGAGCAGGAGAGTCCAAGGACAGAACCATTAGGATTAGATTCACATGATACTACTCTTGGCGATTGTGAGGAAAGTGAGAATTATCTTGAGATAGGCGATTTGGATGAGAGTATGGAAATACACCTTGCCGATACAATCATAAACTTTGAGAAATTTTCTATCAATACTATCTCATCCTTTGAGACTGAACCAAATGATCCAATACCCCTTATCCACCCTGAACTTATCGCTTGGGATTCTCCCAATTACCCTGAACTTGATGTTTTCCATAATGATGACGTCACTATCGACTATCTTGGAATCAGAGATCATCTACCACCAGGAGATCATAAATCAGGATTCCCAATAGAACTCAATGACATGGCTTACTTTGGAGAGGGTGCCAATCCTTTCATTCATAAAAATATGAAAATAATAAATAGATCTAACGGTGAAAACCACTCAGTGGCAGTGTTAGATCCTAAAAAGGTAAAAAGAAAAGACGTATCTGAGGGTGAAAACCTCTCTGAGGTGCCTGAAGATGGAAGGATTGACACTCTCCCCAACTATATGTATAGAGAGCAGTCAGAAATACTTATTGAACCAACGTTGCCTCTCAACATTAGAACGGAGGATTCACCACGTATTCTGAAGATAGTCGCATCCTTAACAGAGCCGGAAAAAGAAGCCTTTTCACATTTTATCAAAGAGAGACAGATCAACTTTGCTTGGTCTTATGCTAATATGCCTGGGCTAGATCCTCATCTTATTATGCATCATTTGTCCATTGCACCTCGAGTCAAGCCCGTAAAGCAAAAACTCAGGAAAATGCATCCCCACATTGCACTTATGGTCAAAGCAGAACTAAAAAAATTACTGGATGTTGGTTTCATTCGAGCTATTGATTATGCTGAATGGATCTCCAATATTGTACCGGTGTCCAAGCTAGACAAGTCCATCAGGATTTGCATAGATTTTTGAGATCTTAACAAGGCTTGTCCTAAAGATGACTTTCCACTGCCCAACATTGATATTATATTTGATTTAACAGTTGGGGATGAGATGTTATCCTTAATGGACGGATTTTCCGGCTATAACCAGATTAAGATTGCACCAGAAGACCAAGAAAAGACAGATTTTACATGTCCATGGGGCACATAATGCTGGAATGTGATGCCTTTTGGGCTTAAAAATGCTGGTGCAACCTATCAAAGGGCTATGACTACAATCTTTCACGATATGATGCATACAATAATGGAGGATTATGTTGATGATATCTTAGCAAAATCCAAGAGCAAAGAAGGTCATCTAAGAGTGTTGGATAGGATATTCACCCAAATGGAAAACTATCAGATTAGACTCAATCCAAAGAAGTGTGCATTCAGGGTTACATCAGGAAAATTGTTGGGATATATTGTCTCAACTAAGGGCATAGAAGTGGATCCAGAAAAATTCAAGGCAATCATGGAAATGGCTTCACCTATGAACATCAATCAATTGAGATCTTTACAAGGACGCCTTCAGTCAATCAGAAGATTTGTTTCTCAATTAGCCGATAGAAGTCATCCTTTTCAGCATCTGTTGCATAAAAACATCTTATTCAAGTGGGATGATAAGTGTGAAGAAGCCTTCACCAAGATCAAGCAATACCTTGCAAATACTTCCACCCTTATGTCACCGATTCCAGGAAAGCTACTCTTGCTCTATATTTTAGCTACGAAAGTCTCGCTCGGTGCTCATTTGGCCCAACAAGATCAAGAGGGAAAAGAAAAAACTATATATTACATCAGTCACACCCTTGTGGGATATGAGCTCAATTATTCACCGATTGAGCGAGCTTGTTTAGCGGTAGTCTTTGCTTCACAAAAGTGGCAGCATTATATGTTGTCTCATTCCATCAAGCTTGTTGCAAAGATTGATGCTTTGAAGTATCTTTTGAGAAAGACTGCATTAACAAGAAGATTGGCTAAGTGGGTCATGTTGCTTAGTGAATTTGATATTGAATACGTGGATAGGAAGGCTATCAAAGGGCAAGTAATTGTTGATCAATTAGCCGAGGCTCCACTAACAGATGATCATCCTATCCATACAGAATTTCTGGATGCTCATATCCTGACATTATCTACACAAACCTGGAGGCTATATTTTGATGGATCATATACTCAGCATGGTTCAGGCGCTGGAGTGTTAGTTGTTATACCACAAGGATATACCATACCAAAGTCCTACAAATTACTTTTTCCTTGTACAAATAATGTAGCTGAGTATGAAGCTCTGTTGATCGGGTTGAAGATGGCTCTGCAATGGAAAGTGACTGAGTTGAATGTCTATGGAGACTCCTAGCTAATAATTAATCAGGTTAATAATGAATATCAGTCCAAGGATGATAAGTTGTTACCATATAAGCACATGGTAGATAAATTTAAGCAATTTTTTTCAATTATTACCTTTGAGAAAATCCCAAGGCACAAAAATAAAGTCACGAATGTTATGGCTACAATTGCTTCTCTATTTGATGCAGAATATACAAAAGCCCATTTTGAGTTCTTAGTGGAATCTTTGGCTTATCCTGCATATGATGATCCTGATACAAGTATCATATGTCATATTATCAGACAAGACTCCCCTACCTATGGAAAAATATATTCCTACCTAAAATACAATGTCCTTCCCCCTGACTTATCTAGAAACCAAAAGCGAACCTTCCTCCGCCAAACCTCCCGCTATCTCCTTATATCTGACACCCTGTATCGGCGAGGTCTTGATGGTACTCTCTTACGATGTCTTGAACATGATGAAGCTCAAACTGCCTTACAAGACGTACACGAGGGTATTTGTGGAACACATTTGAGTGGTCCTTCCTTAGCTAAGAAGCTTATGCATATGGGTTACTACTGGCCTACTATGGAGATAGATTCCTTTCACTTTGCTAGGAAATGCAAGAAATGCCAAATACATGGGAATCTTATTCATGCACCACCACAACAACTTCATCCTGTTACAACTACATTGCCATTCAGTCAGTAGGGACTTGACCTCATGGGCGCAATTCACCTTCCATCTTCCAATGGCCATAAATTCATTATAACCACCACTGAGCATTTTACCAAGTGGATTGAAGTTGTCCCATTGATCACTACCACAGGCAAACAAGTTTCCATGTTTATCCTTAACTATATCATTTGCCGATATGGCATCCCTATGCACCTTATTACTGATCATGGAAAGCAATTCCAAAATCAAGATATAGATGAACTATGCGCCAAATTCCACATCACCCACCATTATTCTACCATTTATTACCCCTAGGGGAATGGCCAAGTTGAAGCATCTAATAAAACCATTGTCAAAATCCTTCAAAAGATTGTCAATGACGCTGGCTGTGACTGGCATGTACTGCCCTATGGGCCTATCGTACTTCCATCTGTACTCCCACTGGTGCCATGTTGTATTCCCTTGTTTATGGGTCTGAAGTTGTCCTGCTTCTCGAGGTCGAGTTACCTTCTCTTCATGTGTCCCTGAAAGATTTGATTCGACATGAAGAGTATATAGTTGAACGACTAACTAAATTAAAATTGTTGGATGAACGCCGTCAAAGAGCCTTTGATCATTTGAAAGTCTATCAGCAAAGGATGTCTCATCAGTATAACAGTAAAGTGAAACCTAGAAACTTTCAGGTGGGTGATCTAGTCCTTCGTGAGAATCCCAAAAATCAACAGCATTGAGAAAAGAAGGGCAAATTTGAGCCTAATTGGTTAGGTCCTTTTGTGATTACAGCAGCCTATGGTTCTAGAGCCAATCAGTTGTCTACATCTGAGGGAGATCCCTTGGATGAGCCTCTTAATAGCATGCACCTCAAGAAGTATTATGCATGAAATCCCAGTGCAAGGGTCAAAAAATTTAAAAAAAAATCAAAAAATTAAAAAATCATAAGAAAAGTGCAATAAAAGCATGTGGTGAAAACTAGGAAATAGGCGTCATTTGCGACAAGTTAGCTCCTCCCTCTATTAGGATTCTTCTAGCCCATCATCCCATCTGTATATATCCATAATAAAGTCACAGTTCACGTCACCCTTCGCCTTGTACATATCATAATAAAAGGGCCAATACATGGTTATCCTATCCATTGTATAAATCCCTAATAAAACCCCATCATAGCTTGGTCTACTGTCCTGGTCTTCACCCTAGTCTAGTGTGTCTTTCTTCACCCATAATAAGTCAGTCCATCACCTAGCTGGGGGCATGTCCTCGACCTAGTTTGGGAAGTGGATCTACGATAGTCACGACTCTTAGAGGACGAAACAAAGTATTTTTCACCAGACAAGCAAACACAATCAACTGTTCTTAAACAATGCTATCCTAATCATGATTCATAAACTGTGACCCATCTTTCGAAATATGATTGTTTATCTATACATTTGCAACAGCATCACATCAACCACACTGATCAATAAACCTCACACTATCTTTTGGCAAAAGAAATGTATATTCATGGCAGGCATGTTAGAATGATTTGTTATACGATTATGCATTCATATAAGGATTTTGTTGTTATCATGCTTCCTATGCTATTCCAGGATATCTTTTCCATGAGTGTAACACTCCAAATATGTCATTGATTAGAATAAACAGGATGGGACATGATATTTTCTTTGATTGTTGTTTGTGGGATATTTTCCAATGAAGTTGAAGGAACAAATAATTGGGGTGTCTGTGCATAAGTGCCTTTATCCATTTACTAAATATTGACAACATGCAAATCATGTTGTTATATCAATACTATTAACCGTGATACGCCACACATACCTCGACTCCAAATATTTGTTCCCCGATGGAGGGGGGATATTCCTTGTCTATTATGCAAACGAAACTCAGGTCATCTCGGTTCAATTATACCTAGATGCTTGTCAAGTTTGCTATATTAAACTCCATGCAAGAAGTGCTCAGGTAATCCTGGTTTAATTATACCATGATGCTTGCATTTTCTTGCAACATAACGAGCTCAATGATGAAAATCAAATTCTAATATTTATGAAGTTTTAAGATGTTTCTGAAGTTGTGGAGATACTCCTTTTGCATATCATTTTATATTGCATTTAAATAGATCATAAAAAGTTCCTTTTATAGGGTTTTGTAGGATACCTTGTTTAGCTTACCTTTTCTCTTTGTCTATTCTTCTCGTGTCGGACACATGGTTGTTTAAAATTGAGGACATTGTGGATAACAAAAATATAACATTTATCATGGGTCATTATGTGGATGTCTTTAGCTTTTCTTTCTTAGGATTGTTCATTTGTATATACCCATTTATATTTACATGCATATTTTGATCATCTCATTTTGTCATAGTTGTCATTTCATGCAATTATAAGACATTACATTATATTACCATTATTCATTTCATCTTATATCATTATCACATATCATTAGGTTCATTATCATTTGTTTCAATCATTATTATTCATACATCTATTTTTCATTCATGTACCATAAAGAAAAATGCATAATCAAAGTCATTCATCACATCCTGCATGTGTTAGTATCCACAAAAGGCATAATCAAAGTCATTCATCACATCCTGCATATGTCAGTATCCATATATATACATCATCATAAGGATTGCATCATAGAAGTAATCATAATAGAACTGCATCATATAGAAAGTCCATCATCCAGAGTCCATAAAGCAATAAATATATGTCCAAATGTCCAATGATATCTCATAAAGTAACCATGGGTCCATAAGTGTCCATCAAGTCTACAATAAAAGTACAAAAATGATACAATGATGCCATAAATACAAAGCGTATGTCAAAAGATAAGACCCACTATCTCCAGACTCTGTATGACGATGTCTACATGCTGAAATAAAAGGCCCTGCACCTGATAGATCCCTGGAACCTGGTGGTGGTCTCGGTGGACGTGAGGATGTGCCTGCGTTGATTGACCCATGTCTCTGATGAGCTACGGTCCTAACTGCATATGAGCTCTCTCTAAAGCTCCCGATCCACTGATCCCATGGAACAACCTATCTATATGCCTCCTTCCAGTAGGTGATCTCCCTACCGGCTCTCATTATCAATCGTAAGCTATCTGCATGAGGACCCAAGGACTCTGTAGCCTCTAACTCATCTAATAAGGTCTCCGCCTCCCCTAACCACTCTATGGCGGTATCCCACTCCTATCTTGCCTCTATGACCTCCTCCTCTAACATCTCCACCCATCTCTCTAGTTCGGGGACACAGTCATCCTATACCTGTAACATTGCTAGTCTGGCTAGCACTGCATCAATATCTATATCCTCATCATCTGCTACATCCCTTTGTAAATAGGGATCCCAGTCCCTGACATCCTGTACATCCTCATCGTCCTCTACCTATACATCCTCGTCCTCTACCTGTATCTCCTCATCCTCCCCCTGTATATCCTGTGTAGCCACATATGGCATTTGTACACCATCCCTAGCATCAAACATAGGCTCATCCTAAACATCCTCCTGACCAACTCTGCCTAAAACCACTCCCACATGGCCCAGTATCATAGCAGCCTCCTCCTGCGCCTGTTCTTCCTGAATCGGCACATGTACCTGTATCAAGGGATCTATCTGTGCTGGTGTTTGTACCTGTCTCTGTACCTATATTGGCGCCTCTCTCTAGGCATCTGATGGTCTCTGTGGTGACGGCATCAAGTCTTGTGGTCTCCATCTATCCCCCCTCCCTCTACTGGGACCATCACCTCCATCATCAGCATCACCTCTACCTCCCCCTCGCCCTCTCCTATCCCGGCCTCGTCACCTACCTCGGTGTCCATCCTCAGGGTCTCTCTGTGGTGGTCTCTCTGCTGGATCAATGAGTCTCGGGAATGGATGATCCCTCAAGTATCTCTCATACTCTGTCGTCATGCCTGGGTCCACGACCCCCTGTCTCATCGACCATGCATGAAATGGCATGTCCAAGAACTCCTGTCAAGCAACCTCAAATGATACCATCGATCCCCAGTCCCGTCTCTCCTGATGGGTGGGTGCAAACTCTGTCACCCCCTAAGGCATCCCCTGAATCCTGCCAAACTGTTGCAGGACCTTGCTCACCATCAGTCGCTCTATAATATAGGGAGTCCTCCCTATCAACCATCATGACTCAAAGTAGTATCCAAGCTAACGCTCATCCTCCCATGGCTCGCACCCTAAGTAAGGTCTCCAGATCACAGCATCTATCATATCAAAAGTGTGCCTCCAAAACTCTAATCGCCCCAGCTTACGCTGAGACTGGATCGATGCATAAAGAAATATATATGGCTGCCCTGCGCCTCAAAATCTCAACATTGTCGGTCATGTGATAGCAATATGCTCCCATGCCCACATATGGAGCAATGTGACACCTGCTGATAATGAGGCTCCTCTCTGATTTACAACCTGATGGAGATCATGATATAGATGGGCTAATAAGCACACTCCCCAAGCAAAATGGGTACCCTCGTCCATCATCCTCTGAAGTGTCCGGCCCCAACCAACTGCGAAGCTGTGTGATCTCTGATCAGGGAAAACATACCCTCCAATCTCTCTGGCCAACACAACCAGTAGTGGCTCATACAACTCTACCATCTCCTCCCAACTAATCTCGGCCTCGTCTATGTCCCCATCGCCAAAAACTCCCCTGCACTCCGTCAACCCACCATGTCGATCATAATGCACTAACTCTCCTGTAATGGGCAATTGAAGGATGCGATACACATCCTCTAGGGTCACAATCATCTCTCCTGTCGGTAGATGAAATGTACTCGTCTCCGAGTGCCATCTCTCTGCCAATGCAGTCAACATACCTAGATTCGCCCAAATCTCAGGCGTATAGATGACATGGTATAGGCATGTCGCCCCGATCAATACTCTATCGGTCTCTGACAGTGCCGATCTCAGACTCTGTGTGATGGGCTATCTCTCCTGTGACATCAAGACGTCCATAACATCCTCCTTTATTCAATAACCAAAAAATCAAACTATCAGATTTCGATCACACTGATCTATCTATCCTATTTATAAATCAATCGAACACATGCTTATCACATGTATCAACAGATAATTCTATCAATTATCTACCACTCAAGACGGTTTACTAGCGACCATGCTACAATGTTGCCTATCTTGATATCAAATCGATCAACGTACAATGCCAGATCTTATCGGCTTCTCGCTATCAAGTTTGACCTAATTTTAACTTGTCCATTTAATCCAACTTCTATCTTTCCATAAATGCGCAGCCTTGAAACATGCTTGCGCAGTTTTAACATATGTGCAGCACATAAACGTGCTTGCGTAGGACCCCCTAACGTTTGCGCAGGTTTAACCAATGCGTCACTTTTATGTACAAAAGCGCAGCATCAAATTTCCACTTGTATGCATGCGCAAGTTCCCTAAATGGATGCACAGTGTTTTCGCAAACATCTTTTGTTGTTGCGCATTGATGCACCGCAACTGCGCATCTATTTTTCGCACCAAAAACAAAAAAAAAAAATCTAACCTAACCTATGATTCAATCTATCCTATCACATGCTACAAATCTTATCTAACATGCTAAATTGAATCAAATTAACAAAGCTAGATGGATCACTTACTGGCTCTACAGAATTCTGTGGCCTCGAAAGCGTCTGACCCTCTCGAACCGGTGATCTGAAAGTGGGAACGACATCTTCTTAGCTCTTCTCTGCTCTCTCTCTCCTAGCCCCAGTCTCCAAGTGACAAGTGTGCATAATGATCCTATCGTGGAGCTTTGAACCCTATATATAGCCTATGGACCCGTTTTGCTGGATGTGTGGATCCCACCCACTGATATCATTCCATTTCACCTCATTTTCCCTCCCATTTTCTTTCGATTCTTTTTGTGAGATTGATTGCACATTGCCCAAAAAAAAATCAACAAAAACAATAAACCAAAATTCATATTAAATCATCAGTTTTGTCAATCAATCTCTCGAGGGGGCATGTATAGGTCGCCTTCATCAATATTGTCTGGGGCAATGGCAAAAAGATAGATTTTCCTTTGAAACAATGTGACCAGCACATTATTTCAAAGACGGGCAAAATGTATACACTAAAAAATGTCTTCACTAATTAATTAATTAAATATTTATTATTTAATTAATATGACCTAATGAATTAATTGAATATTTATTATTTAATTAATGTTTATTTCTTCTATTTATTAAGTAAATTGTTTTAATTTATTTAATACATTCACTCTAGTCTACGCTTCTTATCCTAAGTCTTCTAAACTAGTCTTATTAAAGTGATTAATTATACAGTCACTAAAAATGACTAAGCTTCCTAGTCCACCGCATAGACCTAGTCACTTGACACATCATCTTGGCTAAAATAATTAATTATTATTAATTACTAATAAATCATTATCCTCACCCACACATGTCCTATTCTTAAGGGTTATGTGGCCTCATAAGACTTGGTCTCATGACCCCATGTCTTCCCCTACACTAAGTCAAGAAGCAATCCCTATTCCTAAGAATCTTCTCAAGCCACCTCAAAGAGTCCAAGAATCCTCATGAGTAAAAAGTCCTTCCTCTTTCCTCTCCATGGTCTTTGTGAGACACTTGACATGTGTCTTTTCCTCCCACCTTCTGCTCTATGTCAATGTAGGAGGAACATCCTCCCTATTCTTTCTCTCACATTCCAACTATACCCACCTTTCTCTCAACCCCTTCAACCAAGTCAATAGAAACCCTAGGATCTTCCACCTTTCAATCTCCACCCTAGGATCGTGCCACCTAGGCTTAGGTCCTCCAAAAACCTATAAAAGGAGCCTCATTCCCC
>MU224858.1:1153055-1171878 GCA_018584345.1 Thuja plicata
TGGTGACATCTTGGCTAAGGAGCTTCATTGGAAATCTGAGAGCTCAAACATCAAGAAATCAAAGCTAGGAGAACAATGGAGACAAGCTGCAAAGGGTAGGTGAAGGTAAAGCTTGTTCTTTTACTTCGTTTGATTATTTGTATTCTTCATTGGGTTGCATTTAGATAGATTTATTAGCTTATTAATAGTAGTATTTCGATTATCATAATTGACATCTATTTTGCATACAAACAGTCCACAAGACAACTGAGAGGGGGGTGAATCAGTTGTGATATAGATTATTAAACTTTAAACCTTATAAACCAAAACTGCAATACAAATGATAACACACTAAATGTCAACACAAAAACACAATACTTGTTGTCGAGGAAACCCTGTTAAAGGTAAAACCCCGGTGGGAATTAGCACCCACAAATAATGTACAGAGAGTATAGTATCACTGTTAAAAGATTTAGCCCTGTTAGGAGCTTATTACAACATTACAGTACACAGTCCCTGTTAGGAGTCAAGAAACGTAGTAGGCTCACTGCTTAGGCACACTTCCCAAAGAAGGTTAAATCCACCCTCAAGGATTCACAATCCGAACAAGTGTATATAGGAATATACAATCCAATGAACTATCTGATAACAACTGTCTTTACTTGGTCAGTTCCAATGAAGTATTCTTATCACAATCTCTGCTCTACATCCAGTAGCAAACAAGCCTCACAAGTTTCACTTCTCTTCCTTTTCAATCTCTTCCACTACCACACCTTTCCAAAAGAAAAGATCACTCATATATACCCTATTACAATAATTCATTAGGTCGTCCAATTAAGCTTTCCTAATACACAAATAATTAATTAGGTTGGCCAATTAGGCTTTCCCAATATACAAATAATTATATAACTCCTTGCTAAGATACACACGATACCTATAACAAGTAAACATCAAATACAATCCATTAGTTATACTTCCAGATCTGCAATCCATGCTCAAAATTCATATTACACACTACATGTCTGAAGTCGGCCACCAAATAGGCCGCCTCCAGAATACACACCACAGCTGACGTCACCAAATGCTCATGCCAATCGAACACAACCCAATATTCCACAGTATGTCTACAGTTCTCCAGTAAGCTCGTATCACCTGAAATATCTTTGCCAGTAAGATATACCCAAAACACAGAGACTTGCTCTGTCAAGTATCACAATTACAATCCAGAAACCAGTCTTCACCAAAACAACTATAACAGCCTCAATATGTAACATAAAGCCAAGCGACCTTAAGAATAATGTCAACACACATCCTTCTTCATATAACCAACTTCGATCATTCTAAAACATCCGTACAGTGTCCGTACACTTCTGCCAGTCAAGTAACCAGTCTGTCCTCTCCACAGAAACATGTGTTGACATCAGTGACAAAACATGAATATCAACAGCATGATCAGTACCCAAAACTAATATCATCCAACAATTCCCCGATTGCGTTGAACTCTTGCATGTCATAAGCCTTTTTTGACCGATATTATTAGTCCACATGGCACTCTGAAACTTCTCTATGACAAACGTTTTTATGTCCACATTTGTATTAGGACACTCATGTAGCTTAATATTCCATTTATTCAACCACTTATTATTTTGCTTCATCCATGTTTTCTTTCTACGGATACGATCCTCATCCTTCAAAATTTAAGTCATCGTTGGTCGTGCATGTCTTCAACCTTCTTTAAGTAGCTAAGTAACTGAGTTATCATTGAAGCTTCTAACGGAAAAGTCCCAGCTTCTGCTAAAAGGACATCATAAGGTACAGAGGTCTTAACTTTGAGATTGCTTGTAATTAGGTGCTTTTGAATTCTCTCTAGTTGCCTCCAACCACAATTTGACATGATGCCACCCCAAACCTTGCAGCCATAGAGAACCGTCGGCGTGACCAGCAAACCGAAAAGTGTCTTCCTGGTTTTCCAATCCCAAAGTTCAATCGTTCAGCATTTTTCTAGAATAAATACAAGGCTATCCAGCCCCCCTGTATCATTTTCGCTCTACATGTCTACGAACTGAGTTTATAATGAAATTCAATCCCAAGATACTTGTATTCTTTCACAATTTTCAGCGGGCTGCCTTCAAAAAGGAATGTAATATGCGTTTCTTTTCTCCTTAAAGAGAAAATCATGATTTTGGTTTTGGTAATGTTCACCTGCATCCCAACCTCCTGCAAAAAGCACTCTAAGGCCCTTAAATGGTCTCTCAACCCTTGAGTCATTTTTTATATTAAAATAAGATCATCAGTGTACAAAAGAAGCTTCACCAATACCCTACCAAATCAACACCTTCCATATTTGTTTTGTTTAACCAAGTTTCTGATTTATCAATGTATAACCCAAACAAGGTTGGGGATAAAGGACATCCCTGCTTAACACCAATGTCACTACCAAAACATTCAGACGTTTCTTTATTAGTTCTGATTTTCGCTCTAACTTTGTCATGTAATCTATGCATTGCCGCTCTATACTCGTCAGGGATACCCAATTCTTCCATTTTGTTCCATAGCTTGTTCCTAGGCACCGTATCAAAGGCTTTCTTAAAGTCTACAAAACAACGATAAGCTTTCTCCTTGATTATCCCATATTCTCTCTATAAAATGTCGAAGAGTGATGAAATAGTCAATGGTGGAATGCCTAGGTCTTAAACCCGCTTGCCCTCTTGCCCTTTTCCCTTCACCTTCAGCCGAACTGTTGATTCTATGTTCTATAATGCTCCCAAAAAGTTTGTCAAAAAGGGGGGTTGACCATAATAGTGTGGTAGTTAGATGGATTATTGATGTCACCACTTTTAAAGAGGGGAATAACCACACTAGTTACCCAATCTGTCAGGAAACCATCATAGATGACACGTTTGAAGATTTCTTTTATGTGAGGTGCAAGGATTTTCGCTCCCCATTTTAAAAATTCAGTTTGCAACCCATCAATATCACTAGCTTTACCACTTGTCAATTTCTTTATCCCTAGCTTGATATCTTCAACCATAAAGAGTTCCTCCGATGTATTCACTATGAGAGGAATGTTCTTCTCATGTGGACATTCATAGAGCAACTTTGCATACTCAAACCATTAAGCATCCGTAATACTGTTCTCAATTTGTTTTCTCTCTTGTTGCAGCGCTTTCCAAAACTTTTTGGGGCCGTGCTTTCCAAGGAATATTAACTCTTTCCTTCTAGCCTTAACATACTCTTCTTTTTTTGCTTGAATCAATTTTGTGTACCACTTTTTGAGTTTTGTGCTTACGTCATTCATTTTTATAGATCTCTTTGATGCCTTACACTCCTCATTGTACCATGGGTTTTTCGGAAAAGTATTAGTAGCCCTCTTTCTACTAGACGATCGTTTACAAGCATTTAAAGCCTTGTGGATTATAGAAATCAGCAAGCTACTATTAACATACTCGCATTCCTCATTAACTTTGTCACCCACCAAGAGGTTATTCATTTCATGAAATTGTTGCTCAAGCCTCACATTGAAGATGTTCTTGTTCTCCTGATTTAAGAGGATCTTGCCTTTGTTAACTGCTTTCTTTTGCATGTGGAAATCTTGTTTATTGTGTGGGTTGTTTGAAGTGAAGTCCAACTCAACAAATAGAGGCATGTATTAGATTTCATCTATATAGGGCAATCACTAATTTTGAACTAAAGTACTCTAGTTGTAAGGTTTTTTGAACAAATTACATAGTCAACCACACTTTGCCCATTGTATGTTTTGCAACTAATAGCCCCCGAATTTGGCCAACCTCTCATCTCAATGCAAATAACCAAACCAAACAAACTACGCAACCCCAATAAGTTTGATCCAAAATGTGAGACATCCATTACCATCTTCTGAGGTTCTTTTCCAAGATTGATCGTTGCCCTCTTCCAACCATAGAGGATTATCTTCTCCTTTTTCACTATCAATCAACTACAAAGATTGATTATTTGTTGTCCTGGCATTGAAGTTCACAGCTAACATTATGTCACCAATGATGTTGAATTCTGAAATATCCTTTTTCAATGATGCATATAGATCTTCCCTATCTAAATTTCGCATCTTATAGAACTTAGAGTTTTGTGGGGCAAAGTAACATGCAACCACCTTAAAGGTTATCTCATTCACTGCAATTTGCAGCCAAATATATTGTTTATTTGGGTCTTCCTTTTCAAATTTTACAATGTCATACCACTTCTCATGTATAAGCACCGTAACCCCACCATGCCCTTTACCTGACTCATTCCCTTTATTCGAAACTGAAATTTTCATGTAGCCTTCAAAATCTGACACCTTGCAGCCATCATGTTCATGTGTTTCTACCAAAATGATAACATCATTTCCCTCTGCTATAGGCCCCACCCCAGGACCTCTTCTCCAAGGGCAACCTCTGCAGTTCCAACTCACAACATTTAAGCAATCATGTGGGGCCCCAAATACCTATTTCTCCTTCGAGAAACGCTCACTAGTTTGGGCTTTCTCATTCTTCAACCAAGCCCATTTCCCCTTATTTCTTGTTGTTTTTACTTTTTCCCTCTCTTTCCTTTGTTCTTCTTGCTAGGAAAAAGTTAGATCTTCATCTAGATAGAAATGTGTACCACTAAGTAGCCTCCTGTTTCTAAGGATCATATTCTTATCCTCTACATTTTTTAAGGTAACTCGTATGTGCATGTCTCTCCCTCCATCTATCCGCTTATCAATCTTATTTTTCTTCTAAATACCTCCTGTCCACTTCAGTTGATCTCTAATAAAGTCCCTTGTTAGAGTGTCGGTTCTCTCTTTTTCTCTAAAATCTTTCACTCCTTTGATAATAATATTTGGCTCCTTGTTGCGCTTGTCTTGTTCTTCTTTTATTTGTATTTTGACTTGTTCAGTCATTCTCTTTTGTTTGTTTGTTGATCCTCTAGCAACTTGAGACCAAGATTTGGCTTCTTCTATTTGCACTATTAGTTGAGACTTTTTAAACTCCATATCAGCTAAGGCTGATTGAATTTCTTTTATTTGCATTGTGTCCTCTCCTTTCATTAATTCTGACCCCTTACTTTCAGCTGCTCTCCATTGCTCCAATTCTTGTTTTATTGTTTCTAGTTCTTGATGTCCTATCTCCATTTTGACCTGCATGCTTGAGATTTGTTCCTTTAGAATTTTGTTTTCCCTTTCTATTCTGCTCGTGTACTCTATCGATTCATACGCTTTATTCTTTTCTTCTGAATTCCTTGCTTCTATGAACTCAAGCCTCTTTTTAATGTCCATGAGCTCCTCTACATATAGTTCTGAAGACCACGTTAGCGGAGTTGAAGTTGGGTTGTAGAAGACTTTTCTATCTAGTTTCTCTTCAGTGTTGTCCACTTTATTCATTGTGTCTATTTCTCCTTAATGCACAAGTGGCCTGAAGTTCTTTCTAGTCTCAGCCTACTCTTGAATCCTCTTAGTTTCCTTCTCTATCTGTTTTGTTTGCTCTACATTAGTTTGGTCAATCCCGTCTAAGATTCCATTCACTCGCAGTAAAATCATTGCAAAACGTTTCTTATGTAATTGTTTTAACTTTTGGATCTACCCGCGTCTTAAGATACCTTTGTATTGTTTCGCATTAACTAGTATCAATCTTTCTTTTGTATTACCGGCCTTCTTTTGAAGAAAATCTAGCATGACTGCCTCTCAAAACCCCAGCTAAACCTTCTGTAGTGGTCATAGGTAGAGGTGATGCATGCATGTTTGACTGCTTATAGCCCTCCTGATATAGAAGGCTCAGCATTAGACCCAACAACTGAGGATTGTTGTTAAAACCGACAGCTTCCAGTATGTTTGGCTGAAGGAAACATTTATTGACTGTTGGATTATGAGAGCCATATATATTTGGGTGATGATAGACCATTGCAAGACTCCTCTCTGACTCATTCTGGCTGAGTGTCATTGTATAAAATGACAGGTGTATTTTATGATAAAACTGGTTTTGTGTGGTGTCGGATGCGGTTTGTATTTAACCCATATTTGTTTTAGTTTGCAAGATTTGTTTAGAGCATTTTGGAATGGGAAAGCAGACAAATGCGTTGATATGGAATAAAATAAAAAGGAGCAGAAGGGTCTGACCTGACAAATCCGCTGATAGTGGAGCCCCTACCGCACGATATTGTTGTGGAGTCATTGTTTTTAGCTGTTGTGGTCTCGACAAATGCCGAGAACGTGGAGTGAAGTGACAAAATGGGACCCTGCAACCCCCCGTCCGCAATTTGCCCTGCTCGGTCCGTCAAACCCTAGCTCACCTTCCTCGTCTTCCACGCAAACGTTAGAGAAAGTCATAATGTAGAGGAAATACAAATGAGAAGTATATAAAAACTCAAATACGAAGAGATTTCAGATTTGAAAAGGGCCTAGGAGATAAAACTGAGGAACGCGGCATTTTACTTTCCAAAACTAAAATGGATGCATTGTAAAACTCTAATGAGAATATAAAAATGATTTCAAGTTTTGAAGCACAAGAATGTAAGAACGAGTTTAAGTAGATTTAAATTTAGACCAACTTTCTTGGAAAAGATAGTTGAGCCTAGAAAAATCACGACAGGCCAAACCGATGAAGAACAAAACATGACTGAACTAAACCAGATCACCTTGGACATTTAATCATACCTAAATACCTTAACACTAAGATGGAATCAAAACTGAGAACTCAAAACCATGGAAAACCCAATAGACATACAATACATAAAACTTAGAGAATTGACCAATAGAGGCCCAAGTTTGAAAAAACATTATCGTAAGAAACAACAATCCCATGGGCCAATTTTGGTCTTTCTTGGACATTTATATCGTTAGCTTACATTATCTAATCTTAGTTCAAAATGTCAAGAATAGCTGAAAGTGCTGAAAGGCATTTGTTAGAGGTAAAGTCCATGTTGTAGACACTTAGATGATGCTGAGCTCAAATCTTCTACAATATTAAAAATAAAAATAAAAATAGAAGTTCCTTTAAAATGGCATGGTTCACAACATTACAACCAAAAGTCTTTAAGGTGACAATGTGTATCACAAAATTATGACCAGAAGTTTTTCTTCCATATGACTAAATATTCGTATCTAACATAAATTCGTTTAGCAATATAAACTCAATGACGTGTCAATTATGATGCGGACGGACAAAGAAAGTCTTACATCGAAATGGGCTATGACTGCCTCAGAACTCAAGGGATGCCATTGCAACTTGCCACAACTCATCTAAAGGTATGACTTTGAATTCTTTGTTCCAAATAATTGAAAAACATGAACTAATTCTGTTTGAAACACTCTGGGAGCAGGTGATTTGAAAAGGTTTTAGTTTATTCCAAAGCCTCGTCATGAAATTGAAACTCAATGGTACAAAACTTTGGGGAAAACAAAAAAACTTTGAGACAAATGAACCGATATACTCTTGCGGTTTTCCATAAGGGGTACCATACACAAATTTGATGTCTGACATTGTCATGAATTTAAAATGCACCTACCTTTTATAAGTAATTCTATACAAGAACACATACTACACATTGACATGACGAGTCTTTATTACAGTAGACTGTTAAAGGCTAGAAATAAATCTTGAGAGATTCATGTGATTTATTGAAGCCTAAATCTACCAATGGCTAAATATATAGCAGAAACTATTACAGCCTGGAAACAGAATCTTCATATATAAGTTGAAAACTTCCTGCTGGTTATTGCAAGACTCAAGTCAGGAGTAACCATTAAACTTTTAGTTTTAGACTGTACGTGAACCACTAGTCAACAACCACCTTACACTCTCTAGTATGTTTGCACATAAAAAAAGGGATTGAGTTATAGAGGGATAAGGAATTTGAGCAAATCTATAATGACAAAGTAACCATCAAGAGGGAGCGATCTCAAGTTTGCCTGTAGAGATAAGTATAGCTGATAAAATAGAAGGCTCTTCCCAAAGATGGATGAACAAAAAAGCTACAGTATAAGTCTGAAAACACTTTTATTAATAATTGAACATGAAAAAGCTAATATCCTGACACTTTATTTTCTCAGAACGATAGTTTTTTTGTAACTTTGTAAAAAGATAAAGAAGCATAAGCTGGATGCATCTTTAAGGCTGAAATAATAATCGCATCCAGTAGCAGATAATACTTCATCTTCTTTTGAAAAGAGTTCTGCTTTTCAGTTCAGTTACATTTAATTGCAATTTATTTTGTAGAGTAACATTGTTACATTTAATATAAATAATGTCCCGCTTCTGTAAAAAGGATAAACGTATATTGAATGAAACAATGGAAAGAACCAGCATTGGGCCCCAATCATGATCTTAAGGCTACTATCCAATCTGCCTTCTGGGTGGAAAAACCTAAACTAAGTTTACTTAAAAACTAGGCTAAAAGGAATGGAAATCATACGAGAAGCTTTTTGAAGAAAATGCATGGAAAATTGTGGAGGCTTCTCATGAAACTCAGATGGTACCTAGAATCTAGAAACTATCTCATTGGTTTCGGACAATAAAACTACTTCTTACTGCCTCTACTCTTAATGTAATAGCTATTGGAGCATTCTCCAATTTCACTTGTAAAGACTTTTGGCAAAAAAGTACAAGTGTAACTTCATGCAATGTACTGCTGTATTTCAAAATCCACCAAAGTAATTGCATTATTGGTATGCAAGAGGTAAGCAACTTTCATAGGTGAACTAAATTAACATACAATGACATGCAGTGCCCACCTCATGCATCTTTTCAGTGCCTTTCATACACACTCTGGAATCTCCATTATCACAATTCTGATTTCTCCTTAGCATCCAAATGCTTGGTAGGAACCTTCTTGCTGAATATTCCCCAACCTTTTTGTTTTTGCTCAGCAACAGCCTTATTTTCAATCTGCCATAAATCCTGCTTTGGGGTATCAGTACCACTGATGGGAACCTTCATTTGGGTTTGACTGTGAAGAGGTCTTGGCTCTGCATCACTTTGAGTTTCAATAGATGCACCAATATTGGTATCCCGAAGGATATTAGATTCTTTAGGTTGATACTGTGTCATCTTTACAGGAGCCCTTTGATTTTGAACAACAGAACCTTTTTGCTGACTGAAAATACCCCAGCGAGAACCTCCTGTAACAGAATCTTGCCTAGGATATGAACGAATAGGAGACTGTTTTCCTGTGAGTGAAGCATGGCTCCCTTGGTCTCTCGGACTGCCAACAACAGGAGCTTTCCTTGCATCATCCCATTGGACAGTGTCACAGTTTGGAATCTCCAATGAATCTCTTGGCGTGGCAGTATTACTCACTTGGACAGATGACAGTGGCAGCTGTTTGGATATACCATAATTAGACACTCCTGTCTTATTGACTTGATTAGGACTTGAATCAACAAATTTCTGTGTGACTTCCGTTTTAGCAGAATGTGCTACCAGAATAGATCTGACACCAGAAAGATCTTGTTTCTTATGTTCACTCGGAATAGTTAGTTTGGTATTTTGAACTCCATTTTCAATTTGCATGGGAGAAGCACCATTTACATCAACAGCAGATGATTTCCCATATGATAATATAATGTAAGTTTCTTCCAATACTTTGACGGGAGTAGAATCTGATGCTATAGGTATTTTCTTTTCTATATTTGAAATAATATCCGCTGGGCTATTAGAACTATGATGAGTTTGTGTTGTGTTATCAGTGTTAGAGTGGTATTTAGAATTTGAAACTCTAGGTTGATCCGTTGTTGCAGTATTATCATCGCCCTCAAAATGTGATGGCTTTATCCATGTAAATGTATGCTTTTCTTTTTCTGGAACATGCAATTTGAGGTCACCATTGCTTCTCACTGCACTAGTTGTGGTGGCATCCTTATAATTGTCAAAACTTGATGGATTAGACTGATTCTCTGTTGACTTTGCTCGATCTCTTTGAGTTTCAACAACAGAGCTTTTTGGCTGGCTAAAAACACCCCAGCAAGATCCTCCTGAAACAGAAGCTTGCTCAGACAATGAATTTGAAGGAGGCTGTTTTCCTGTGACTGAAAAGTGCTTCCCTTGACCAATAGGATTATCACCAGTCAAAAATTTCCTTCCATTGTCCCAAGGGTCATTTTTAGTATCTGGAATTTCCCATGAATCTCTTGGCATGGGATTAATAATTACTTGAGCCCCTGCCAGCGGCAGATTTTTGTGCTCACTGGAAATAGCTTGTTTCAGAACTTTTACTCCAATTTCACATTGTGTGGTAGCATCTTCATTTGCATTAATAGCCAACAATTGTCCCTGTGGAAAAGTTTCATTAATTTCAAATGAAACTTTAGCTGGGACAGATTCAGGTGCTAAAGGTATTTGCTTGCCTATATTTGAAATGTCATGCCCTTCATTACTATGACTGGTGCAAGGAGGATCTTGCCTTATGTCATCACTGACAACATGATGCTTAATATATGAAACTTCAAGCTGAACATTTGCTGCAATATTTTTATCCTCAGAATTTGATTGCTTTATCTGCTTAAATGTTGCCTGCTGAGGTTCACTATGCTTTCTGAGAATTCTATCAATTAAAGGTTCCTTTCCTCTTTCTGATACACTTATTTCTTGGTTATTAGAACTGCAGTTACCAATAACTTGTCCTAGATATTCGGCAGCAATTTGATGACTGCTAATTGCTACATTCTGTGGACCTTGTGTTGCAGCATCGTTATTCAAATCAATGGCTGAGGTTTGCAGTTTTTCAAAAATATTGCTTTTTATTTCACTTGTGGTAGGATTATTACTGCCATCAAAACATGATGGCTTATGATGTCCTAAAATATTCAACCTAGATTCGTATACTTTCTTCGAGAGCAAATCTTCCAAAGGTCGCTTTCCTGTTTCTAATGCACCTTTTTTGTCATCAGAACTGCTGTTGACAAGAACTTGCCTCAATCCACCAGTGGAAATTTGTGCACTGCCAACTGATATATTGTGTGAATCTTGTGCTGCAGTAACATTATTCAAATTGGCAGGTGAGATCTTCAGCTCTTCAACAATATTACTTGTTACTTCACTAATTTGGGTGCTATTTTTATTGCCATCAAAATGTGCTGGCTTTACCTGTTTCAAAATAGCCCACCGGGATTCATTGGCCTTCTTGGGAAGAATATCTGCCAAAGGTCGCTTTCCTGTTTTCTCTTGGTTACCAGAACTGCGGTTGACAAGGGCTTGCCTTAAACTAGCGGCAGAAATTTTTGGAGTACCATTTGTCGTTTTCTCTTTACCTTTTGATGGAGTGGCAAGGTTCAACCTGATAGGTGGGGTTTGAAGGTCTTCAAAAATAGTGTTTGTTATTTCACTAGCTGTGGAACCATGAATCTTATGGTCATCGGTTGCATCTTTTGCATTAGCCATGATGGAGCCACTGGCAGACTCAGAAACTGAATCTACAGATTGTGGCTTCTCAGCATTTGAAATATCACGCCCTTCGTCCCTGTGAATTTTCCCAAACATAACTTGCCTTGAAACACTAACTGGTACAGACTGTTTATGTTTATACTTCTCAAGCTGGTCTTGTTCTGCTGGCCCATTACTCAAATTAGCAGACATGTGCAAGGCACAGTGCTCCTGAAACCACACAGCATTACTCATGCTTAATCAATTCACAAGCGAGTTTGATGATAGAACAAATTATTGAAATGATAGTTACATGTCAATGGGAATCACACACCTTCATCAATGTACCAAGTCAAACATGAAAGAATAAAATAAAGGAACGTTACAAACAACAGAGACCAACACTGACATGGCACTCCATACCTGCTTGAGAATTTCAGAGTCCTTAGCTTCAGTAGGACCAAGAGATTTCTTA
Organism: Thuja plicata; assembly: GCA_018584345.1. Taxonomy (NCBI): domain Eukaryota; kingdom Viridiplantae; phylum Streptophyta; class Pinopsida; order Cupressales; family Cupressaceae; genus Thuja; species Thuja plicata. The sequence continues at coordinate 1,164,861 of MU224858.1, forward strand.
GAATAACGATCTGAAGGAAACCGATCGCCAGCATTTGAAGCTTTATGATGATGCAATTTAGAATGGGTGTTAGAAAGTGTTTCTATTGGTTGATCATAAGCATCATGTTTACCATTTGAATCTCCAAGCTTGGCTTTTGTTTCAATATAATTGATTCTGTTGACAACCACTGGCTCTTCTTTGAATGCATACGTAGTATGCATTTCCTTCTCACTAGATAAAAGGAAATTGGCAGGGACTTCTTGGACTCTATCTATGCTTGGAACTTCTTCAGCTGCAAAATCTTTGAGATTCTCACTAGTGTCTTTCTCTTTAATTGATACACATTCTTCCTTAAATTCTTCATTAAGTGATGGAGTTTTATTATTTCTCTCACTCGTTAAAAGAGCATCAGCACTGGGTATTCCTTCTACTGTATCTATGGTTAAAAGGTCATCAGCATTAGGGATTCCTTCTATTCTATCTACCGTAGAAACTTCTTCAAAAGAAAACTCTTTGAACTTCTCAAGAGGAGCATACTCTTCAAATTGGCTGCGTTCTCTTTTAAATGGACCCTCAGGGAACACAACTCTATCAAGCTTCTTGTTTTCAGTCTCACTTGTTTCCTTAGAATTATTACATTCCATTTCACTCGTGCCAATTTCAACTGACCTGGTAGTTTCTTGTGCTTCATTTTTCTTTGCACGTCCAAACTTGATATGCTTCACTATTAACGACGCACCTTTTTTATCTAGCTTAGGCCCATTTTCCACAATGGAATAATCTTCCATCTGCACAATGGAAATCCAAGAAAAGAATAATAAATACTGCTTACTAAGAAATATTTTTGGAGTCGGAAAACAATGCAGAATTAAAATTTCAAATTAATAGATTACCAAAGTTGAAATCCGCAATAGTTGTTCTTCCAGATTTTCCTGTTCTGAGCCCATAGCCATACACTGTTTTATGACACAAAAGAAGTCAATATCAACAAATTGAATGTCTTACCTAGAACAAATATAAAATTAGCACCTTAACTCTCATTAAAAACCTTGTTTTCAGAGTGCAATCTTGGGCATCTGTGTCAAGTAGCAGAACATGAGGTATGTAAACAAAACAATAAAGAAGATCCAAAAAGTAAAACACAATAATAATAGAAAAAATCCAGCATGTACTAATAGCAATCTCGAAGTCATGTTACAGATGGTAAATTTACATTACAAGAATCAAAAATTAGAAATGGCCACCAGGTTGTATTGGAATGTTTAACTGGAGTAGATGAATTTCCCTAGAAGAAGTTTCATCACTATAGACTTCAATTTCACCTATTTTTAGGGTATATGTGTATGTAGAATAGGTCCTTACACATTTTTTCCCAACCATTTCTATTTTTTTAATAAAAAGGGAAGTTTATATTGTATAAGGAGATGTATGAAGGTACAGAAACCATAGAACTAAGTCAGTATGAGCAGATTACATGGACCGTACATAGAAAGCAAACCAATCATAGATAGAGAAAAACATTGCAAACCTAGTAGACACAGTTAACATAGTGAAAAGAAAGAACCCAATCGGCTTTAACTAAAGTTATAGTAGCATTATGTTTGCACAGCATCGGCATGGCAAACTGAAAGTGTAAATGGAATTCAATTATACAGTTTTAAAAAAAGAATAAAACAGAAAACTTTACCCTAGGGCCTAAACACTAAAAATGGCAGCTTTATCAGAAAAACATGGGTTATTCAATAATCTGCATTTTTTTCAGAAAAAGAAACAGGTTTGAACTTTGAACAGTTCATGGCAGTGCCAATTTGGAGCAGCATTGCCCAATGGTTGGCTGTCAATTAAATAATATAGTGACATTTTAATCGCATTTTTCACTTCTCTGATTAAGGTTCCTACTGGCACAGTGACGTGTAATGTCCCCCTTTTGCTATTAATGAGACACTACGTGACTTTATTTGATTCCTTCTAGAAAATGATTATTTTATTGATCAAATCAAGCAATAAACAATGCAATGGAATCAATTAAACAAATGCAGAAAATGATGATCACAATGAGATTTTTATTACTGGTAATTCCAAATGCATACACAAAATATGCTTAATTCCAAATGCATACACAAAATATGCTTAATTCCAAATGCATACACTGAATCTGTATATGCTTCAAGAATGCAGTTTACGATATGAAGGCTGTGTCTGATGTATATAGATTATGCGCAATAACCTGAATGGCTGTCTCTGATCTTCGTATGTAATTCACGCTACAATACAGGTTGGTGTAATGATATCAGCAGAGATATATGCCATCTCTGATATTCTGGAATTATCTATGCAATACTTCTCTGTTATATGAGCCGTCTCTGATAAATCAATAATGGTTTATGCTTCAAATAGATGTCGTCTCTACTATATAAGTGAAATGTCTGCACCAACGGTTGCTATTGCAACCTCTATGCTCTAAGTCGAGCGCTTTCCACAAGGGAATATATAAGTTATCAAATATCAAATCTTCACTGCCTCCTAGCATGAAATGATCATCATAATATATGTGACGTTTTAGGAGACATGCTTGAAAGGACGCCTCCCTTCATACTTGAAGAGTCATCTTATGCGAGACTTGTCTCATGTCTTTGGGAGTTCACAACCTTTGGTGAAGAAACTAAACGATATACTAATGTTAGTTTATTAGTATCTTGAAGCATCGATTCTCTTCAATTATTCCCCATTCATTTATAAGTGCTATGGCCACTCAAGTAATTCTATGATCATCGCACTAGCTCATATTGTGATGTATGTTAATCGGAGCTATTTAGAGATGAGTCTTTGACTCGAGTAGAATTCGTGATCGTTTCATATATCTGACAAATCGAATAGTCTTATTAACAACTCATGTCGATAGATATTCCTCCACTGTGGCCATTGTTTAGTAATCACGATGACTGTATCGCATACCATGGTCTTAATGCAATAGTCTCTGTATGAGGCCATACGTATAATACAGTCGGCAGATAATAATATCTTATTAGACACTAACGTGGATGCATACATGGCTTCCATATTATTGTTCAGCGTAGTCCTCGATAATGCTCGTATTGACTGATGGAAACAAGAACCAATTTGACCAAGCTGCTCATAGCAGACTTAAGTCCTTAGCTTAGTCACAATGTATGGATATCATTATCGTCTCTGGCAATAGATAGTTATAAATTAATCGCTAGCATTATTTGTCTCCACCCATCCACCTTGTGTGAAGGTTGTTAGTTGCCAATAGGATCTACCTGGTCACGGTAGTACAAAACTGGAACATGCATGGAACAGAGATGGAACATAAAAGAAACACTATGTAACCAGCAACCATCTTACAATCAGTAAGTACATAACATAGATAGGTCTAATTATTTTACTGCAGTTTGTTCTATTTCCACACCAAAAAGATAGATCTTACAATAATGTGCTGGACTCTTATATAGAGAGCCGAAGGTTGGTTCGAGGCCAACCGTTTTCCAACTAATTACTGCTAACAGACATTGATTAAACATACTTTAACCAAACCCGACCATCTAACTTTATTTATTATCTAATGCATGTCTACATCATCCCCCCCCAAAACTTGTCGTCTTCCAGACGACATTACAAAATGGGAGAATGCACCAACTATTATTTCTGCTGAGAAAGGTGAGAGTAAGAAGGCGTCCCTGTGGTGGAGTTCGAGCTGCGCAGGGTTGTCAATTCCTTTTCTGTCGCTAGCTGCTTCTCCCTAGTTGCTTTGAGAAGTCGTAGTGTGTCCATCTTGTCTTTTTCAGCAGTGATGAGTAGTCGTTCCTTTGTAATCCTGATGGTTCTCTCCTCTTCCCGAGCCACCTTCTCCTGTGCCAGTTCCTTCTTCAAGGCCTCCACTTCTACCCTCAGTTCTTTCTCCCATTCCAGTGCTGCTGTATTTTCCTCGTCAACCTTTTTGGTAGTCCACACCATTTTCTGGAGGTGGAGGAATGTGGTGCGGAAGGCATGCTCCATGTCTATGAGGTAGTCCCAGATCTTTCCTTGTGCCCTATGTTCCTGCCCATCAGTATACTGTCCCACAATGTGAGAGGCTCCCCAGTCCTCTAATAGTTCCAGTGATTCTTCCTCAGGCCATCCTTGGTTCACAAGACGTTGAGAGAATTCTGTCTCACATCCCTCCATCATGAAGGTCATCAAAGCCTTTACTGCTTTGGTTACCACCCCCATATTTGCATTAGCCGATCTATCCAACATGTGTTGTGCGGCTGCCTTTATGTCATCCAGTCTGGTCATGAATTGTGTTGCTGAATTTTGGAAGGAATCCTCCTCTTCCTCTATCTCGTCCCTCAGCTTCTCCCCTACCTCTATAGTTTCCTCCATGGTTGGAGCTGGTGAGTGGGATATGTGTTCGTCCTCTGGGAGTGGTAATGTGGTAGGGACGGTAGCCTCCATCTGGTATTTTGCCAACAAGCTATCTGTCTCATCCTCCACTTCCATAGTGGTCCCTTTTTCTGTTGTGTTTATTTCTTCATGTGGCTGCATCCTCTCCCTTTCTGATTGAGTTTCCTTGTGGGCTCCTCCAGGGTCCTAAGAATTGTTTGTAATAGGGGCTACTATGAGTGCAATGGGCCTGGCTGTTTCCATTCTTCCTTCGGTACTTATCTGAATTGTATGGGCTCCCGCTTTCTGACCAATTAAGCTGATGATTTTTTTCTGCCCAAGCTGTCCTTGGGAAGTACTTGGTGCCCAATGTGGTGTAGGAGAAGTCTGGGGAGGATTGAAGGTTATTCTTTTCTTACTTCCCCAACCGGTTATGGGTGCTTCATTATGCTCCTCTCTTTCTACCTGCAAAGATGTATGTGTGCCTCTAAATTCTCCTTCATCCTCCTCGGATGATGATGTGGTTCCCTTCCCTCCCCCACTTCCTTCTCCTTCCTCTTCCTCATGGCTTCCTTCCTGGTCATCTTCACCCTCATCCTCATCTGTGGAAGTATCCTCCTGCCTTGCTTTCTTCCTAGATGGTTCCCCTGTGCATGTGTCCATATGTGTCCAGTAGTACATGGCTGGTTTGTAGGGTTCCACCCTACTTGCTGCTACCAATCCACCCCTTTTGTCGGTTGGTACTTGTGTCCTTACTGCCTCAAGAAACAGAGAAATCACGTGGTGTGGCATGTACATGGTTTTGTGCTTTAGCATCATGAACTCTCGCACTCTATCTGAAAGGAGTCTTCCCCAACTGTAGACCTTCCCGTTCCTCAGTCCCTTCATTAGGCGTAGCATCCAAATTGCTATATCCGAACCTCAACTTGCTGCTGTGAGTTTACTTTTTATTACATCCATCACGCATCTCCATTCTAGTGAAGATATGTATACTTTCTTCAATCCCCTTCTGCTGCTGTTCTTTTCAATGTCCTGCCACTGCTCATCTGTGAGTGTATCCCCACAAACTTCCTCAAGGAGTTTTTTCCTTTCTACTTCAGCCAACTTGGCTGGTGGTTTCTTGGCAGAGTCCCCGCGGCTCGGAATTCCAAACACCTTAGTGAATTCTTTGGCCTCATATGAAACTACCACTTTGTGCCCCTGATAGTCCACCATAGACTTGTTTTTATCTGTTTGGTACCCCTGTACTAATGCACACAAGATGTGCTCAAATTCTTTTAATTCAAAAATTGGCATAAATATGATCTTGTCTACCTGAGCCCTTTTCAGTGCATCCTTCAATGGATGGTCCTCTGCGTGAGTTTCCCACCATGTTCGGCATTCGATTCCTGTGAATCCTTCGAACCCCATTTCTTCCACTGTGACTCCAGTGTTCGTCATTGCTGCAGGTGCCTTTTGACTGAATGGAGTTTGATTTTTATACTTGATTTCGAAATTACCCTGCTTAGGGTTGCCGAAACTGCCCTTCACCATGCCAATATCTCTCTTTCCAATCCGGCTGCTGTGTGCCCGTGTGTATTTGTTTTCCTCCTTCTGCCTGACGCTGGGAAAGCCCGTGCGTACGTTTTCTTCTTCTTCCTCTACTCTCGCTACTTGGCACGCATGGGTTTTTCTTCCCTTCTCCGTGTACGCTGCTGCTCCTGCTCCTTGGCCACCTGTGCGTCGGCCGCTTCCTCCTTCCCCTCCTTCCTTGCGGCGTACGCCTCCTACAGTGCGCACGTTGTTTTTTTCTTCACAGCGTATGCCTCCTTGGCGTACGTGTACCTCTGTGCAGCTGCTTCCTAAGCCCTCCCCGCTGCTGCCTCTTAGGCGTATGCGTAAGCGGCGGCCTGTGCCTATTAGGCGTACGCGTACGCGGCCTGCTGTGGTGCTGCGCCTTTCCCTGCTCCTGCTGTGCGCGCGTACGCGGCCCTCTCTCCTGCTGCTGCGTACGCGGCCCTCTCTCCTGTTGCTGCGTACGTAGCCCTCCCTCCTGCTGCTGCGTACGTAGTCGCTCCTTTCACTGCCGCGGCTTCTTCCTTCTCTTGCGCGCGGCGTCGGTTGTCCTTCCGGCGTACGCCCTTCTCTCCTTGACTCCTCTTCGTGCGCCTTCCTCCTTGCTACATCCGCTTCTCCCTTTTTCTCTTGGCTCGCGGGGGTCACTAAAATGGATTTTTCTTCCCTCACTTCCACTTTATAGCTTGTTCTATGCCTTCCCATGTGTTTTTTTAATACACCTTGCATTTTTATATGTATACTTCTTTTTAATAAAAGACCTTTTCTTTTTTTAATTTTTTTCTCTTCTCCTTTTATTTTTTCTTTTCTATAATCAATTTTTCTTTTTTTCCAATCTCTTTTAATAGAAAAGATTCTTTTATTAAACATACCTGGCTTTTCTTTCCTTTTTAAATCTTTTCTCCCACTCTCATCAATTTTGATTTTCGATGCGTCTTCCTCTATCTCCCTACTTCTGCTTATCGTCCATTCGCCTTCACCTTCGGCCGCATATCCCAACATATTAATTGCTACTGGTTCTTTCTCCTTATAGGCTTTTAGTTTTGATCCGTTTACTGGGTCCTTAATGGGATTGCCATCCAAGGTTGATAATTTTAGT
>MU224858.1:1203746-1218006 GCA_018584345.1 Thuja plicata
GAGATTGTGCTCATCGAATTGTAAATTCGATTGAGGTATTTAGTGCTGGAAATTGGATGTTGTTAATCCAATAAAGGGAGTAAAACGATTGGCATTGCTAAAGGGAGTTGGCATCGATTCTATTGGTTATAATAAATTACCAAGGCTGCGTTAGAAGCTGGAAGTGGCTGCAGGTGGAAATTGATCCTTTGATATTGCAGGTTTGGAGAGGGATGTGGAGTTCTATGCATGGTGTCAACTTTCCATAGCTCCTGCCATTAGAAGGCACTGTGGTTTTCTACCTTCAATGCGAGTACGAACAACGGTCTTGCAATATGAATTTAGGTGCCGCAGCTGATATATGTAAGCACGTGGCTAGCATTTGTCAAATAAGAATCTAAGGTAGCATTCAACGATCTCTCTTGGTTAATGTAACTGTTGTTAAAAGTATGGTAATACTGAATACTATGATATAGCTTTACGTAATTGTGATCATAGAAGATAAGTCTCTCCTGGCAAATTTGCTTTTTAATTTAAATATTGAGAAAAGTTTACAAATAAAAATATTTTTATATTTGCTATAAAAAGAAGTTTAGATATATTATCTTGTGAAGTGAATTTGGGTGAGTTTGCAAAGAAGAGCCAGACATGCTCATTACAACAGGTTCACATTGATGTCCAAAATGTGCTTGATAAGCACAAGCGGGTTTTTGAGGACATCCCACCAGGCATACCTCCAGACAGAGGGTTTGAGCACATCATTGAGATGGAGGAGGGCACTAAGCCCGTGATCACTACCCCTTATCGTCACCCTAGGCACTACAAGGAAGAAATAGAGAAGACAATAAAGGAACTCCTTGATATGGGGCACATCAGGCCCAATTCCAACCCCTTCGCTTCTTTAGTAATTTTGGTGAAGAAGGATGGTACTCTTCGCATGTGTATTGATTATCGTGCACTCAACAAGAGGACCATTAAGAACAGGTACCCCATTCCCCGGATTAATGAGTTATTAAATGAGTTACATGGGGCGGTATACTTCTCGAAGATAGATCTTCGATCAGGGTATCTTCAGATACGTGTCCGTGAGGAGGATGTTCATAAGACAGCATTCAGATGTCACTACGGGCACTACGAGTTTTTAGTGATGCCATTTGGGCTCACTAATGCTCCTGCTATTTTTCAGTCTTGCATGAATCACATTTTCAAAAAGCAGTTGCGCAAGAGTGTCTTGGTATTCTTTGATGACATCTTGTTCTTCAGCAAGACGTGGGAGGAGCACTTGGATGAGATTCTTAGCATCATGGAGAATCAGTCTCTATTTGCAAAAGAATCCAAGTGTGAGTTTGGGTTGACTGAGATCCTCTACCTGGGACATGTGATAGGGGCAGATGGAGTTAAGGTTCACCAGGAGAAGATACAAGCATTTCTTGATTGGCCACCACTGCGGAATGTGTCAGATTTGAGAGGGTTCCTTGGGTTATGCTCTTATTATAGGAGGTTAGTGAAGGGATTCTCTCAGACAGCACCCCTCACCGATCTCACTCGGAAAGGGGCTTTCAGGTGGACAGGTGAGACAGAGATAGTCTTTGATAGACTCAAGACAGTCATGAGTATGTGCCCGGTTCTAGCACTGTCGGATTTCTCTCGTCCGTTTGTTCTAGAGTGTGATGCTTCAGGTAATGGGATTGGTGCAGTATTGATGCAGGACAGGCATCCCATAGCATATGAGAGCAGGAACCTTAAGGACAATGAGAGGTTGTACTCTACGTATGACAAAGAAATGCTTGCCATCAAGCACGCCTTGGCTAAATTCAGACAGTATCTGGTGGGTGGCAAGTTTACAGTTAAAACAGATCACAACAACCTACGCTACTTCTTGGAGCAAAAAGAGTTGAACGAAAGACAACAAAACTGGGTCAGTAAAATCTAGGCATACGATTTTGACATTGAGTATGTCGAAGGCAAAAACAATATTATGGCTGATGCATTTTCTAGGAGACCCTCAGTTGCAACTTGTTGTGTTCTATCAGAGATTTCCGCAGATTGGAAATCCCATTTACTGGTTGAGTGTTCTAAAAATACTCAAGCTTGTCAGATTTTGGATGTTCAATCCCCAGATATTAGGTACAAGGTAATTGATGACATCATCTTCTATAAGGATAGGATCTACCTAGTGCCAGATTCTAAGCTTAAGGCTAAGATAATGAGGGTTGTTCATGATGCGCCCATAGCAGGTCATCCGAGGTTTTTAAAAACCTATAGGCAGGTCAAAGAGAGGTTCTCATGGAAGGGCCTCAAGGACAATGTCCTCCAGTATGTTAGAGAGTGTCAGACTTGTCAGCAGAACAAGTCCGAACACGAGCATCCAGTCAGTTTATTGCAACCCCTACCCATTCTAGCTCAGAGGTGAGAAGGCATTTCGATGGACTTTATTACTAGTTTGCCGAGGGTACAAGGCAAGGACAGCATTTTTGTGGTGGTGGACAGACTTACTAAGTTTGCTCATTTCTTTGCTATTGCAGCAGATTAGTCAGCTGCGCAGGTAGCTGAATTATTCTTCTGAGAAGTCTTTATGCTGCACCGTCTTCCCAAGACCATTGTGCATGACAAAGACAGTAAGTTTCTCAGCACCTTTTGGTGGGAGTTGTTCAGATTGGCAGGCACCGAATTGACTCCTAGCACCAGTTACCATCCGCAGACAGATGGCCAAATGGAGATTGTGAACAAATGGGTAGAAGGTTATCTTCGGAATTATGTAGCGGGGCAGCAGAGGGCTTGGGTTAGATGGTTGTATTTGGGGAAGTTTTGCTACAACTCCACCTATCACATGACTATTGGCATGTCACCATTTCGAGCTCTCTATGGCAGTGAGCCATTATCTTTTATAGACTTGGCTCTACAGGACAGCAAGGCACCGATTACGAGAGACTGGCTACAGGACCATCAGGATATTCTGAGGTCTCTGAGGGAGAATATTCAGAGGGCACAGAATCAGCAAAAGATGTATGCTGATCGACACCGGATAGAGCGGAGTTTCGAGTCAGGAGATATGGTTTACCTTCGTCTCGAGCCATACAAGCAAAGTTCTCTGAAGAAGAGTGGGTCAGAAAAGCTCAAGCCCCGTTTTTATGGTCCCTATCGCATCTCCAGGAGGGTTGGTGACGTGGTCTACGACCTCGAGCTGCCGGCAGACAGCCTGATTCATAATGTTTTTCACATATCTTGCCTCCAGAAGGCAATTGGACAACAGATCGTTCCTTCAGTTGGATTACCCCCACTTGATGAGGAGGGTAAATTAGTTATGGTTCCAGCTGAGGTGATTGAGATCAGAGAAAGGAAATTGCGGAACAGGGCTATCAGAGAGTACTTGATTCGATGGAAGGGACTTACCGATCGAGGATGCTACATGGGAGGGTGAGTCTATTCTAGAGCACCCTACATTGAGATTGCTTGAGGGCAAGCAATCCTGAAAAGGGCGGACTATAATGTCCCCTTCTCCGCAGTAGGCCATTATGGTGCCTGATTAGTCTATCTCCCCATTCGAATAGGCTAAAGGCTTCTTTCAGAGGATGCCAGCTAGTCACAGGCTTCAAGCGGTGAATATTTATTATTTGGGCTCATTTTCTAAAGTTAAGTCACTTTACTTTATAAAGTGATATTATAAAGTCACTTTATGACTTTAAGTTACTTTATTTTAAAAAGGTAACTTAAGTGACTTAAGTGAGCACTTTTATCCCACATTTCTTAAGTTGCTTTGTTTTCCCTCACTTCGAGGTTATAAAAGAAAAAAGGTTCTCTTGGGAAAAGCACCATGAAATATTATAAACAAAAGAAATTAAATTCTGGTTGCATTTGTGACTGGTTATATCTTTCTTAAGGACGCAAACCCTTGAGGAGAACTTGAAAGGTTGGACGTAACCCTAGCATTTCAATAGTGGTGGAATCATTTCAGATTTCATTTTCAGAGCTTAATGTGTTGGTAAGATAAAATACTTCATATTCAACTCACTTCAGATTTCACATTGGAGTTTGATGTGTAAATACAAGAAGAATTGTTATTTCATCAGCATTTTCAGAATCAGACTTGGCAAGCAAAGAAATAGGTATCATCTCAGAAGTTGGATACAATAGTTCAAGTGTGGCTTTGAAGTCAATAAGTATCGAAAGGCTTATATTTTCTGTGTGGAGGCATCGTGGGGGAGCTTAATAACAGTGAGAAGCATATTCCTACTGTCAACGTAACGTCACTGCTGGGAGATAACCGTTTAGGGAGTCTCACACGTGTGGGGGCCATGTTCAGCAGACGACGCCATTGTTAGATGTCTGCGACAAGGGAAGTGTGGGCGTCATTTTGGAAGGACTCAGTTGGGAACCGAGTTAGCTGCATCACGGGCCAAGACAACATTACAACCGAGCAGGGTGGTAACCGTCCACACAACCCGAGCCTATACTACAGCTGAGTAGAGTGGTGATTCTCTGCAACACAGTCAGAGCGTTTAACGCTGGACGCCGAGCAGAACAGTTTAGCGGTCGCGTCAACTTCACTTGCATAGGGATTTCATGTGGAGCGTTTTGAGGTAGGTGCAAGCTGTGCACAGCAAATCTCTCGACGCCATTCCACCTTTTGCTACCATCCATTTCAGGTGTTCTATTTACCAGGTGCAAAATTTTCATTCAGACTCATTCTGGAATTTAGATTGAGGAAAAGCCATTGTTGTAATGTGATTCCAGTTTACGTATATGTTTGCTTGATTATTGAACGAATAATATTCAGCATTAAAAGCATAGTTCTTTTGGTATCACTATATTTCCTTTAATACATTGAGAAGTTAAACAAGTGAAAGTTGCATTTACACATCCTATATAAATTAGCAAAGCATCGATCATCAAGAAAACCAGACCTCTTGCAGTTATTTTCCTTTAAACAGCCACCAAGGATCATTACACTGCCTTATATATTTTGATTTTGGTAGCATGTCACATTGAATAAGAACTAAAGAAAATTAAAATCAGTATTGAAGAATGGCATGATAGAATAGTGAAGTTGATTATGGATCAACTGAACTGAAAATTTGTATTAGTCTATTATAACTCTAGATGACTTTTGTTAATATGCATGCACAAAAGGATTGTCAAACTGACTCATCTCAATAATCAGAAAGAGGAATATCCCAACTTCAATTATGGACAATTGATATTCTACTATGACGTGCTTGGCAGATTTTGCAGTCATTGGATGCATAGAAGCATAAATCGTCTTGGGAAAAAGTCGGCAAACAAGAGTAGGATTTTTTTTTTTAAATCGGGAAAAAATCAGATTTACAAAAAAACATAAAAACTTGAAGAAAAACAGTCAAAATTTACATTATTTAGAATTAAAGAATATTTCCACAGCATAGATATATTGGGAGCAAATAAAATATAGAGTTCAACCAATAAATTGTAGAGAATAGATTTTCATTATTTATATCCATATCGTTGATTACATTGCACAAAACATACCACAATAGCATTAAAGATAACTAGATGGAGACAATTGTCAAAATGTCAATTACAATATAGTTTGACTTTGTACAAAGTCAACCTATAAACTAAGTACAAAGTTCCAAAAACTCAAATGTAGCCAATGACATGCTAGGGGGCAAGAGGCCTTGCTGATGCTTCTCCTTGGAAAGTCCCTAACCAAAGTCCTTCAAGAAAACTACTTGAAAAGTTGGTTGTTTCCATGATTTCCAAATCTTCAGGCTCAAAAACATTATCATCAACATCTTCATCATCACTTTGAGGTGCAGCATTCCATTTAGACTTTAGATCTATCTCGTCAAGGTCAATTCAAGAGTCATCCTCAATAGTTCATGTTTTTTTCCATGTAGAAATTAGTCTTTGCCTACAAGTGAAAAACACAATGAATACAACTTAAGTTGAGTGCAAGTTATTAAAACTCTTACCTTGAGCTTTCTTCAGCTTCAAGCAAAGGTTGCGGTGAACAAGCATCAAGTCATTCATCTGTTTTTGTGTTAGACAGTTGCGTTTCGTAGAATGTATGTGTTCAAAAACACTCCAATTATGCTCACAGGCAGATGAGCAGCATGGCTGGGTCAAAATGCGTTTCGCCATCCACCTGAGATTTTGGCATCCGTGACCAAAACAATCCCACCATTGAGCTGAAAACCACATTATGGGGAGATGATATCATGTAAGAATATCTTCAAATGTTAACAAATTTGTTGATCATGACAACAAAATAAATGGACTATCAAAAGTTTATAGAGTCTACCTAGTTAGAAGGTCGTTGGCAACCCTAGATGAGAGAAAACCCCTTGCCTTCTTATATATTTGCAGCTGTGACATAGTGGCTTGCAATTTCTCTGTGCTTTGAAACATTATTCCATGCACCTGAACAAGCCTTGTGTGATCTCGGCATCAATCTCTGTGAAATTTTGTATTGTAGAACAATGATGGATTGAGAAAGTATCCTACAACATGAAGAGGAGAGTGCATTTGTCCATCCCATCTCCTACATATTATGTCCCATAATGGTTGATACCTCATCTTGTCATTTTCCAACCTACCCTTCATCACCTCCATGGCCTCATTCAAATATCCCATTGGGGATTTATCCCCATCCACTAGTCTCAAGACTTTTACTAGAGGCTCTGAGAATTGTACCACCTATTCAAGTGCTTCCCAAAAAATGGTAGAATATATGTACTCTGCCACTCTCATGTCATCTATTTGATTTGAGAAGCCTAAGTACATCCACTCAGTTGAAACAAACATGCATCTCAAGTTCATTTTTTGTTGAACTAGAGTCTGTAGTGCAAAGAAGTGTGTTACAAACCTTGTCACCCCTAATCAAACCAGCTCCTTGCCCCCTGTGAATTGGCGCATCATACTCAAAACCCTCATGCGATTGTAGATAAATTTGGTAACCATGCGAGCCTTTTGCAATGCCACCTTAAACCATTTAATTTTTCCAATGTCCTCTAGGGTTAGATCAAGGCAATATGTTGCAAAGTGGTAAAAAACATGGAGGGTTATTTGTCTGTCAAGAGTTTTCCAGTAGCAACACAAGCAACAACATTGTCTGTAATAAATTGAACCACATTTTGTGGCCCCACATCCATGACTATTGAGTCATACATCTCGAACAATGCAGCTATAGTTTTCATTACATGTGATGCATCCACAGATTTTGGAAATATAGTGCCTCTATCACAAGAGATGAGGAAGTTGATGAGGGGTCGGTTCCTTCTATCTGTACATCCACCTAACATAATGGTGCACCGACTACTAGCCCACTCTAACCGATGCTCGTCAACATGTTCAACATCTTTTACTGCATCGTTGAGCATACCAACCCTCATTGAATCATAAGACGGGGCTTTAAACCCAAGCCCTGCAGTTGCAACGCCATCCATCATAGCTTGCCAATATGGAGATCTGCAAGCATGGAATGCCAATGTAGACAAGAAAAAAAAATTGAAATCCCCTTCATTGCCTGTTCATGGACAGTTTTCTTCCACCCCATACTCTCCAAATTGGCTTGTGATCCTAGCGTAGTACGGGGTGCGAAGAAATCATTGATGTTCCCTCCACCTGTGTTTGGGCCACGTGCTATGGTAGGTGTTCTCCCACTAGTCTCAGATTCCCTGAAACCCTCCCCTCTATCATCTTCGTCATCCAATTGATTCCTCCTAATACCTGTGTTGAAACCCCAAAATGCATAACATTTTTATAGCTACCCCATCTTGTAATTGTACACTAGTCCTTAGGTTTTAAATTTTTTTGAATAATCCCGACCATTCTGCCCTTGGAATGGTGTTTTGTTTAAAAGTTGACATGTCAAGCTGGTCTCCCAGTATTAGTTCATGTCCTTTGGGTCACGGATGTTAGATCTCTCTTTACCTGTTACTGATTTGGCCAGTTAATCCCGTGGTTATAGTCTTCTATTGTTTATTCCTCAGTTTCTCAAGTGCTTTGGATATATTTATTTGGTCGTCCTAAGTCCTAGGGCCTAACTTTTCTTCAAGTTAGTTTAATGTGTATGTGCTCCTATTCAAAATACTAAGTGCTTGTCACAGCTCCACAAGGGTTAGATCATGTTAGCATTAAGTGTTGTGACGTTGTGGACCGGACTTAATCAATTTGAAAATAGTTTGTAAAGTCCCCAACTTTCCGACATGTCGAGGTGTCGGGCCATTTCCCCAACATTCAAATCAAATGCAAAAGTGGTATGTAACTTTTCTCCCTAAATCCTCGACTTGTTCTATAGTTCGAGTTTTGCCCTGACTACCTGACTATGCATGATGTCGGGTAGTCGGCTCATTTTGCAAACTTCGGAAACAAATGTCAGCATGTATGTAAGTTCGGGTTTTCCCCCGACTACCTAACATCAAAGGTCAATGGAGATGGTTTCTTGTTTGGTCGGCAAGTCGAGCTTTCCTCCCAACTTTCGAACAAAATAAAGGTGGTTCAAGGGTTTTAATTCTTCCCTGACTACTCGACATCATGCATGGTTGGGTAGTATACATAATTCTCAAATTCACCAAGATGCCCGACTTTGACAATGTTGACCGGCGATGGGATGTGGAAGTGTGACAGCATGCAATGCATCTTGTCTGGCCCCACCAATGGAGATGGATTTCATGTCGCGTCTTCGCAGGATTAACAAATGAACATGTTTGATGGATGCGGTGATGTGAGGAGGTGACACATGTCTTTGGATACTTCAAAGGGAATGTGAAATGGGTGGAGAATATCTTGTTATAAGAAAATATTTTCTCAGTGAACAGAACAAAATGTAGATCATATCAAGTGGTTAGAGACAGAGTATTTTTGGTTTAAAAGAACAAGAGGATGATTAAGCATATCAGATGTAAGGGAAGGGGACACATGTTAGCAACGAAATACTTTTAGGTTTCCTTTCTTTTCTTTATATTCTTCTTCCTCTTATGTTTTAGGGGTTCTAGTTCTGAGTCCTTTTTTGGACAGCAAGGGCAGAGATTCATGTACATTCAAGTGTCGTAATAGTTCAGTTAGTAATGTATTTTTCTTTCTAATAGCAACAAGTAGTTCAACTTTTGTGCATAATGAGTACGACTCTATAATGGATATGGCACTGGTCTGGAAGTGTTCCTCTTGTCCAGTCTTGGCTAGGAACAACTTTTAAATCTAAATGTTTACTTTCCTTGTTAGAGATAGGTTAAATTTATTTTACTCAGTTGTGTTAAAGTTATACAACCGGAATGGAGCCAATTTTGGATGATGTTTTTATGTGTTCTGGTCAAACAAGCTAGAGCCATCTGTTGTATGCAATATTTGTTATTAATTGTTTCAAATTTATAAATATTGCAAGAGGTCTACCCACCTAGGTCCTACAGAGCCTAAAGTGTAGGAGGATTTTCTCATTTCTTGAGAAATTCTTGTCAGCTAGTTGGCCATTGATGATAGGAGAGGGCAAATCCTTCGGTTTATCTTAGGCATCAGTTGGAGGAACCAACAAAATGGCAACTATGTTGGGGAAGAGATGTTAAAATTTTGTTTCATTATGTCCTAGAACCTCTAGTGTTATTTGACAAATTATTATCTAGTTGAGTTAGCCCATCCAAGTGACCAACAAACTAACAACTCCGCTGGGGAAAGATATGTTTAAAATTTTGTTAAATCTATCCTAGAGTCTTTGGTGTAGCTTGTTGAATCATGAGCCAGTTAGAGTCAAGAAATGTATAGAATCTGAAATTTGTTTCAGATCTGAAAAGTTTTAGGCCTGGAGAAAAATTTATTGCAGCAGGTTTGTAAAGTTGTGACTTTGCTGTTTGGAGAAGACCCAGAATGAATTAAGGCTTTAAATGGTTTTTTGTTTAAAAAAATATCCTCTACAAAGGAGGTGGCGACTCTGAATGAAGAACCAGGTGGAGATGTGAGGAAAACTCTAGTTCTACCATGCTTTCAGTTAAAGAAAAATATCTAACAGCTGCTGCAATCTTCCAAGTACTCGTTTTTCATGAAAAGACAATGTTCCCTACTAAGTGATTTGAGCACTACATTAGGGAAAGATTAGTGCTAGTCTTAAATACTTCTCAACTATCATGTGCATTCTTTTATTATGAAGGAAGTATGTATGTTCCATTATTTTATGCTCATTGGAAGAGATCTTAGTATCTGCCGTTGTAAACCATGTATCATATGTCATGTAAGGTCTTTTTTTGTAAAAGAGCATTTGTAAGAGCATAAATGTAAGGATTTCTCAGTTTGTGTATCACTGTATTGTTTCAAGTGAAACCATACCATGTAATGGGCCACCATTGTGTAGTCTGAAAAGAGATTTCAGAATTGAGAGATATGGGCCCATAAATTTCATTCATATTCCTGGTTTCCCAAATGTTATACCAGCTGAAATAAGAAGTAAGGTGCCAAAGTTCAGTGGTTCAATGTGTGAATCAGCTGAAAACATTTGCAGAGGTTTGGTGATCTCATTGATGATTATGAAATTGATCATGACGATGTGATCATAAGATTGTTTGTGCAATCTTTGACGGATGAAGCTAGAGAATGGTTCTCAAATCTATTCCCACAGTCAATCAGCTCTTGGAAGAAGTTTGAATTAGCATTCAATGAACAATTTGGTGAATTGGTTAGTGAATCTACCTTGCTCACTAGTTTCTTTGATATTCACATCGAAGATGAGGAGCTAGTCCCAGCCTTCAATCTCAGATTTATGAAGGCACTAAAGAGAATTCCTGAGAAATGTAGACCTCAGGATGCAATGGTACTAGTTACATACTTGGGTGCATTTGATCCTAAAATGAGTTACACACTGAGAATGGAGAACCTAGAAAACTTATAAGAGGCATTTGAGACAACAATGAACATTGAGAAAGTATCTAAGTACGGAATGATTAGAAGGTGTAAGCCTACGAAGAGAGCTTCATGTGCAAATGAAAAACATAGCTCAAAGGTTAATAATGGCATTCCTAATAGTTACCAGCTTGCTGCCCCAGAATTTATTTCATTACAAAATGTTGAAAATGGCTTTCCAAATGTCATTCATGAGTCAGTGTGATGGAGGATACATGAGTGAATCAAAAGTTTTTAAAACAGCACATATACCTCATATGCCTTCTCAAGATTGTGTGTGAGCAGTCATCTAGACTATGTGCCCCTAAAGGAAAATTTTCAAGTGAATATGAGCTTGCTGTTCCTAATAATGTGTCATCCAATAATGGAAATCAGATTGAGACTCAGACTATTGATCAGCAGCATGCAAGCATCTTTGACTTGCTAGCACATATCCAAGCATTGATTGACATTGACATAAGAAGACTTGCCAAGAATAAAGAAGCTACATCTGCTAATGTTTATGCCTATGGGCTCCCTTGTAGAGATAATAATTCAAGTGAAAAACTCAAGGATGCTGATTGTAATGAAACTATGTGTTCATTGTCACATCAACAACAATTATGAGTCATGATGTGTGCATTAATACTGAAAGTTTGGTCTGCAATGAACTTAATGCTTATGACTACTTCTGTAGCTTTATCAAATGATGAGAATGATACCATTTGTTGTCCTCGTATTCACAATGACTCCTATAAATCAGATTTGGGATCAATTGCAGTGTGTGGATCTAATGGTGACTTCCATGACACTGATGATGACTGTGAGAGCATTAGGTTTCCTTATGTTGTCCCTACTTGTGAAGATGATTATGCTGGTTATAATCCAGATATTCAAAAGGATGATATAATGGATGATATAAATGTGTTTCAAGAAGATATTGCACTTGAATTCAGTGAAGGTATTCTTTGTGGTCAGCATATAGGGATGATATATACAGCTGAGAATGGTTTCAAAGAGTTGTCAAATACATTGTATGAAGAAATAGTTGAAGAAGATCCTGCTGTAGCTTTCCATGAGGAATCTAAAAATGATTTTCAGATTTTTTCAAACCCGGTGTATGATGAAGCAATGGAAGATAATCAGACATTGTTCTTCCATGAAATTTTTGAGTATGGTTTTCATCAAATCTCAAATCCAGTATATGAGGAAGAAGAAGAATTTTCAGATGATGCAGATTCTTTGTCATTCTGTGAAGTAGATAATTGTGTTGATGATATTGATGTCTTTGATTTATCAATCTTTGATGGCTTTGCATATAGCTGTGATAATGAATCTGATAAAGGTGGCTTGTATGAGAAGGATATGAGTGATATTAAGCATGTTCATAAAGTGGAAGTAAAGAATGATGAAATCAATGAAGTAAAGCATCTTAAAACTCATGGTGAAAACTATGTAAAACTCATGGTGAAAACTATGCTAAGTCTGAAAATACAGTGATTAGTGAAAGTTTAGATGTTCAGGACAGTACGATAGTGATTGGGGATTATAATGAAGTGCAAAACAGCAGTGATCAGAATCAGAAATTTTTCTGTGATGACCCTAATGATGAGGTATTCATGGGCCTCTTTGAGTCTTCTTTTGATACTTTCTATATGGACATGCATGGTGGTTGGGAAGATGAACAAACTATAAAATCAGAGGTGTCTATGCATGATGAATTTCATGAATGTCTGCATTGCATGTGCAAGAATGAACCTAATAGTGCTTTCTTTGATGTGCAAACTATTGATCAAGGAGGGTCTGATTATGTCAGCTGTAAGGTTGAGTGTGAACGTTTTTGCCTTTCACTTCAGCTGGTTGAGTTTTGGGTTGAGCATTGGGTTGAGCATAGTAATGATATTGAATGTGAAGGATGTCCTATTGTATGTGAATGTGTACCATGCTGTCAATATGGCATCCGCATCCCAGGTTATAATGTTTTTAAATGTATGCATGATTACATGATCCCAATGGATGCCAAATATGCTGACAGTGTTGAGTGTCATAGATGAATGAATGATGCAAGTTGTAGTATGTATGGTTAGATGCTTTGTAGTGAATTTTTCAAATTGATCATACTGTTGTATAATGAAAATCAGATTTATGATAGAGGAAAACATTGGTTCTACATGTTTGGCGACCCGGGGCTGCTTGATGAAAGCTAAGTCTGATTTTCATCCAATGAATAAGGAACCCAATGGAATGAGAAGAGGCTTGCTCTACATACCAGAGATCTGAATTCTGGCTATGCCTGCAAGGGGCATACATCCCCAACTAGAGCCACTGTTGAAACCCCAAAATGCATACCATTTCTATGGCTATCCTATCTTGTAATTGTACTCTGGTCCTTGGGTTTTCAAATTTTTTGAATAATCCCAACCGTTCTACCCTTGGAATGTTCCCGCGTTTTGTTTAAAAGTTGACTTGTTGAGCTGGTCTCCCTGTATTAGTTCATATCTTTTGGGTCATGAATGTTATATCTCTCTTTACCTATTACTAGTTTGGTCCGTTAATCATGTGGTTATGGTCTTCTACTGTTTATTCCTTAGTGTCTCAAGTGCCTTGGTCATATTGATTTGGTTGTTTTAGTCCTAGGGCCTAACTTTTCTTTAAGTTGTTTTAATGTGCATGTACTCCTATTAAAAATAATAAGTGTTTGCTGCAGCACCACAAGGATCAGATCATGTTAGCACTAAGTGTTGCAAGGTTGTGGGTCGAACTTAATCACTTTGGGAACAGTCTATAAAGTCCCTGTTGTCGGGATATTTGAATGTACCGGTTATTATATTAATAAAGTATTATGTTAGTCTCGGTTGTTAGTGACCGAGAGGTTAGATAGTTACGTCACGACGTTTCAGTCGTGGCCCTTCGGGTAGTTTATATACCCTCTCGGAGGATGGACACGGAGATAATAATAGATGATCATTATGATGTAAATGTACTTGCCAGTCTGGAATGATTAATGAAAGTATTTATTATTCTATGATATATTCTGTGTTTATTACATTTCCTGTACTATGTCTATGCATTATTAAGTTACCCGGGACGGTAAACATCTGGCGCCGCTGCCTAGACGTACTCGGGAAGAAAAGTAAGGAAAGGATTTATGCCCAATGTTTTAAACAAAGATAGAAATAAAAAGGCACAAGATGACGAAGGCGAGGCCGCACAGAAGGCATTGATCTCCGCACAGCAACGTGAACGTCGGTATAGGCTGAGGCAACTTGCCAAGGACCAGCTTGCCGGAGGGTTGCCCGAAGGGAACCTCGAAAGTGGTACGGAAGGTGCAGAGGCCGACGGGGAAGAGTTCACTTTGCCGGAGCGTCGGAGAGTGCGGAGTAGGGAGGAACTACTCGAGGAAACACGATTGAGACAGGTCTTACTTCAGGAAGAGCGA
>MU224858.1:1221939-1239213 GCA_018584345.1 Thuja plicata
GGCACAGGAGGAATATGATGTGTTGGAAAAAGAACTACGAAGCAACATTGATGGGGAGGGCGGCACTTCAGCTTTTCCAGGGACGCCCTCCGCCCCTTCTCTTCAGTGATTTTCTTATTCTATGTGGGGTATTTCATCTCCCTTTTGTTGTAAGTCGTCGGAGACGACTTTTTTTTTTGGGGGGGATGATGTTGTCGGGATATTTGAATGTACCGGTTATTATATTAATAAAGTATTATGTTAGTCTCGGTTGTTAGTGACCGAGAGGTTAGATAGTTACATCACGACGTTTCTGTCGTGGCCCTTCGAGTAGTTTATATACCCTCTCGGAGGATGGACACGGAGATAATAATATATGATCATTATGATGTAAATGTACTTGCCAGTCTGGAATGATTAATGAAAGTATTTATTATTCTATGATATATTCTGTGTTTATTATATTTCCTGTACTATGTCTATGCATTATTAAGTTACCCGGGACGGTAAACAGTCCCCAACTTTCCGACATGTTGGGGTGTCCGGCCATTTCCCCAACATTCAAATCAAATGCAAAAGTGGTATGGGAGTTTTCGTTTCCCCCTGACTCCCCGACTTGTTCTACAGTTTGAGTTTACCCCGTCTACCGGACTATCCATGATGTCAAGTAGTTGGCTCATTTTGCAAACTTTAGAACGAAATGTCAACAGGTATGTAAGTTCGGGTTTTCCCCCGACTACCCGACATCAAAGGTCAATAGAGATGGTTTCTTGTTTGGTCAGCAAGTCAGGCTTTCCTCCCAACTTTCTAACAGAATCAAGGTGGCTCAAAGGTTTTAATTCTTCCCCGGCTACCTGACATCATGCATGGTCGGGTAGTATACATAATTCTCAAATTCACCAGGATGCCCGACTTTGACAATGTTGATCGGCGATGGGATGTGGAAGTGTTATAGCGTGTCACATGTCTTGTTTGGCCCCACCATTGGAGATGGATTCCATGTCGCGTCTTCGCAAGGTTAACAAATGAACACGTTTGATGGATGCGGTGATGCGAGGAGGTGACACGTTGTAATGACCCAAACCGGGTCTCTCCCAAATTTTCACAAATAAATCTCATGCAGATTTAAACAAATGCAATAAACCATAGATTCAATAGTAATAAACCAGCAGCACATATTTCATTAAAACCCTCAGCAACATCGTTGCATTATAAAATAACAATGGCATTTCTCACAATCCGAATCTGAACTCAACATGCAATAGAATAACAATTAACAGAAAAGAACCTGTGAATACAAAGCCGAACTCTAATGTGAATCCGCACCGGAGACGAACTGGGGCTACGTCCAATCCACCTATGAGCCAAAAGGGTTTCCGTCCTGAATGCTGAATTCGAAAGCTGAAAGCTTCCTGATATCTCCAAGAGATAAAAATAATATCCAAAAACTAAGCATGCCTCAAATGAGCCTTCAATCCTTCTTTTAAAGCAATGGCTGTGACTCTTCAGTTTCCCCTCTCTGTCTTTTCATATTCTCACTTAAAGTCACTTTTTTTTAAATAAATATAACCGTTGGTTATAAAGTGACATAATAAAATAAAGTGAGGAATCTTCTGACATTAAAACGAAGGACCAAACGAACTCGGATGGAGACGTGTGATAGCTTGCCGGAAAGCTCTCGGCGAGACGCTCCGAGTCCACTACTGAAATGCCAAGAACACTGAGTTCTTTCTATTTACTATAAATAGTAAGCACCCTGGAAACCCTGTGGAAACTGATTAGATTGGCCTGAAACTGAAAACACCTAGGCCAAACACCCCTCTCATCCTCTGCCAAACCTCGGTTAGCCCACCGGACCATGATGAAAAGGCTAACTATAAGGCACGAGATAATGTGCCCAAAAGGCGACATTACAAATCATCCCTTCCCGGAGATTGCTTGCCCTCAAGCAATCAGTATCTGCATGTTGCGATCATAATACCTAGATCCCAAACCAACCTCGGGGAAACTGCTCCACCAACCTGTCGTGTGAAACTGAAACAGCTATTATACCCTGACCTGTGAAGTCATTCACACAGCAACAAAACAGCAGCCAATCTAATGCCAGGATCCCAAATTACTGCAGGATTAGTCATACCAATCTGCCCTATGTTACCATCATCTGTGAGAAAGTCCAACCAAACTGAGAACCTCACTCCAACTGAGATCACCAAAACCTCTACGGTCAGATGCAGGGGGAAACCAAACCTCACACCGATCGGCTCCCTGAATAAAAACCAACCGCAAGTACGTCCCTCCTGGATCCCATAAGCAAAAGGGTCATCCATCTCCCCAGCTAGCTGAAATATCCTGACGCCCTATGCCCATACTGAGTGAATCACCAGAAATGTCCAACTGTCATAACACTGCCCCTCTGATCTGTCGCCCGCACTGGAGACTGTACTGAAGAGGCAAGCTACCCAGACTGCCGGACAAGGCTTCCACCTGCAAGCAAGGAAGCGTACCAAACCAATCACTCACCCCACACCTCTGCAATAATCGGAAAAGAAAGTTCTTCGTAGGTGGGCTAAATGGAAAACAAAATGCATCCCATACGATGCGGCCAACATGCGATGCACTAACCAACTCTACTGGAAATCCCGAATCGGCACTAGGATTCCACAACTGTCTCTCTATACCAAGAGTCCTACAATGCACATCATTGTGTAAAAAATTCACACCATCAAGCACGATCGGCACACCATGCTCAACAAACCCGTACTGAAAAGACTCTACCCAAACGTCAACATCATGCTCAACATCTGTGACGGTAGAGTTACCATAGGCACTGGATGAATCGTTACGGTAATGTGGTTGAGTCCCAACTGTGTGAAGAGGAAAACAAATCAAGGGATACATATCAACACTATCTTCTCTCCTTATGAACTTCTTGGCCATACTGATAGCCATGTTTCTATCAAAGGCTGATTTGCAATCAGCATTATGTCTATCTGTCGAATGTGGCAAGGCAGCTGCCTCCTGGATACAATAGGCAACTAACTGAAAAGTACTCTCTGAGATCAAGAGTTGGGGCTCTTGATCAATTTCAAGAGGTGGTCCATCCTCCAGCTCAAATAGTGGACTCTCAAATATCCAATCAGCACTCATCTCAAAGAGTAAGTTATCAATTAGCTTGAGTTCTGTATTTCCACTATGTTTCATCCAATCAACATTATGCTGAATCAAGGTATTACCTTCATAAGAGTGAATATCCTCATGCCTTTCCTCAGTTGTTGCTACACACATAGCTGATTCAAAAGATGCTTTATCAACCCTATAGTCATCAACCAAAGGACATGATGCCATAGAGCATGGAGACTCCTTCAAATTCTCGGGTAGCTGATCTGAGATTGTATCCTTTTCAACCTTGTGGCCCTTATGAATAGTAGTGGCTTCATTCTCACTAAGCTGCTACTTTGAGTTTGTAGAATCCAAACCATCATCATCCTCTTCTGGAACGCCCATAAATTGTGCAAAGGGAAGATGGTCACGACTCTTCTTAGGAAGAATGCAATACATCTGGTGGCTGGTCATAATTGCATCATTTGTTGTTATGGCATGAAGTCTCTTACTTGCATCTGTAGATGAAGATGAAACCTTAGGGGTTCCAAATTTCCTGGAAAGTGTCACTTAAATGCTGCAATTCCTGATTGAGTGTTTGTTGCATTTGTTTAAGGTCTTTCCATGCTTGTGTGTTGTTGAACAACCCCTCCATCATGACCTATCCTGCTGTTCAAGTTAGGAACCAATTCCAACTGTGGTAACCCTGGTGCAAACTGTATAAGATTGTCCTGTTTGTATCAAAATTCTTTCATTCATCTACCCAGATAGGGAGGAATTATGTCAAACAGTTTGCATAAACAACACCTCACACTTACATAGATAATGGTGTTTCTTATTAATGTTTGAAACAGATTCATAGAGATGAAGACAAAACGTTGTTTGAGATCATTCAATATTCTGCCAATTTAATAGAACAATCCAGTTCTGAAACTTTTGAACAAACAACGAACCTCATACGCAACAAGAAGTGTTCCTGTATATCAATAAACATATAATTCAATGTTGTATGCTTTCAGCCAGAATAACAACTCCCTGAATTTCAATTCCGTGCCAATGCCCTGAAACTGTTACAGATCTGCATCCTCTTCTCTCTGATAATTTTCGCCAAATCTGATGCACACCTCTACAAGTTGCAAGATGCTATCCCTGTTTTGTATTGTCACACAATTTGATTTGTACACACCAGCTGAGATGATCTTGTCTTACAAGAAAACAACCAAACACTTGCAACCTCCAAGGTAGTCAAAATTCCATTCTCAACTAACTGTTCTCTTTCTGTGGTTGAGCTTCCATTAACAGGAAGAGATGAATTAACTTTCTGCAAACTGGTTTAATTTTGACTGCAGTAGCTGGGAATTTCACCCCTGTAATATCCCAAATGGATATTGACTTAATTTCCACTTTACCCTTACCGAATTTAAACCTGTTGCTCTAATCAGATTGGCCTTTAGTCAATAGTTTGCATGATTTGATGAAATGAGAGTTCAAAAAATTTTGTATATCATTATGGACGCATAAGAACTTGGTATTATCCCTGCTTCATATGCATTTGTATCACAGTTTTTATCTTTTTCTCAGAACATCTTATCAAACAGTTTGCTCAAAAGATTAAATGCTTAGGACAATATAACTAACACTTGTTGTTTGCAGGATCCCTGTAATTCTGGAATAAGAATCTTCAGAAAGTCTGTTGCTTCTGGAAAGTTATCGGTTGTTGTGCCTATGGTCAACAGGTTAACAAAATTCCAGGACTCCTTTGTGACCTCCAAGCTTCTATCCAATAGTTTGGAAAAGAACAACTTCAATTGCTTCTGCAAATTAATCCCCTTCACCACTACTCAAAACTGCTCAGAACTTTCCTTTCGAACATGCCCATACAAATGGCAGTAATTTTCCAGCTCTGTGTTTCAATACGGAAGGGATGTATTTCCAACCTGGAAATAAAAGACTGATTCCCAAGATTACCACCTCCACTATGGTCTCCGTGTATCTACTTTCTGGAATGCGTGAAGAGCTCCAGCAGGTGGATGGCAGCCTGGTTCCTACTGAAATTAGTGTTTCCAAACAGCAATCTTAATAGTGGAAAGGCAGCGTTGAAAGCTGCTGGTGCCTCTACCTCCTCCAAATGCTGAGATGTCGTGTGCCTACAGTTGAAACCCAACCCCGCAGACTCCAATAATCTAGATTCAACGTGATGTATGGCGCTGTGTGAGGACGTGAGGGATGTGTGACGCTGAATGAAACAACCCGTAGCAGACGAGCTGGTGTTAATGTGTGGCAATCACGAAGGATTTCTTGCAAATAGAAGTCTTGCTTGGTTATACGGTATTTGCCAGCAAGCTTGAGTCTTCGGTATGCCGTCAATAGTCAACACTGTGATCTCTGTGCATTGAGATGCTGCTATTTATAAGCTGGCAACCTAGTAGTGCATGCGACTCCAATCTGCTTCTTCAAAACGATGATCAACAATGCTATATTCCCTTCCGCAAACAAATACGTTGAAGCTCACACAGAGATTTCCAATTCGCATTCGCCAAGAATATTAAGGATTCCAGCCATAGCAATCACCATTATGGCGACATTAGAAAGTTAAATGTTTGTGAGGCATAAATTTAGGAAAAATCAAGGTCTTGCCGTCTATGAAGTATTTACGAGCAATACACTTGAATCTCCCGATAAACAAATGTTTCACCCCGTGACTATAGAGTAAACCTCAAGAATTTATTTGGAATGCTTCTTCAGGCCCACCATGTTGTAATTGAAAAATAATAAGCAAAATCCTTTTACAACAAAGATTTAAATAAACCAAAAAGAGTTTATCGGCACTTGGCATCAAAATTTCCTAACACCTTGCTATATAAACGGTGGTCACTGTATTATAATATTCGAACTCATAAATGCCGCACAATGAATCGGGCCCACTTGTGTGTTGTAAATAAGAGTTTATAAGGATTGGCAACAGATATCTCAAAACCACGACACCTGTATTTATCAGGCCAAAATACTTCAGATGATAATGACTATTATATCCCTTCGATGTTTAGTAGTCCCAAATATTTCATTCTCTTAATACTCTTTTCTTAAAAAACTTGGGTATTAAAAAAAAAAAATCAATTGTTTGTCGGCTGTTTGCTTTAATACTCGGACATTAATCGCCCAACTATAATATATAACCAATATGCCAAGACTAAGCTTGGGCAATGAAACGGCTCGACAATGATGCAAAATCTTTCTCAGCAGTCTGTTCGCCTTCACTCTACCCGATACTCAACCTATATAACAATTGTCTTCACTTTGAAATGTAGACGTGAATAATCGATCTCAGACCAATCTATTTGCTTTGTGGCAATATCCAGATTTCAATCTATGTATGCAAGACGGGATCTTTTGCATGTGGGAGTAAGTTATGTCAACTGTTATTACTACCAAATATCATTCACGTGACTTAGCATATAGGAGTCACCGTTCCCAAACAGCACAAGTTGTACATACAGAGATTTACACCGAGCCTGCACAATAGAAGATAGCTATTTCACAACTAAAATCCTATGCAAATTTCAGTCTGCCTGTACCTGGCTGAGGGCATTTATCAATAGGTTCCTTCCATCGCCATTTCAATGCATTTAAGCTCGGCAAATGAAATCTGAAGCAGTTTCCAAAACGAAGAGTCTGATAACTCTGATTTTTGTACTCATAAAAACCCTTCCGAAGATTTGTTTCTGAAGAAAACCTCATAGGCTGGCAAGATTTATAGCTCTAATACCACTGTAATGACCCGAACCGGGTCTCTCCCAAATTTTCACAAATAAATCTCATGCAGATTTAAACAAATGCAATAAACCATAGATTCAACGGTAATAAACCAGCAGCACACATTTCATTAAAACCCTCAGCAACATCATTGCATTATAAAATAACAATGGCATTTCTCACAATCCGAATCTGAACTCAACATGCAATAGAATAAGAATTAACAGAAAAGAACCTGTGAATACAAAGCCGAACTCTGATGTGAATCCGCACCGGAGACGAACTGGGGCTACGTCCAATCCACCTATGAGCCAAAAGGGTTTCCGTCCTGAAGGCTGAATTCGAAAGCTGAAAGCTTCCTGATATCTCCAAGAGATAAAAATAATATCCAAAAACTAAGCATGCCTCAAATGAGCCTTCAATCCTTCTTTTAAAGCAATGGTTGTGACTCTTCAGTAAACCCTCTCTGTCTTTTCATATTCTCACTTAAAGTCACTTTTTTTAAATAAA
This sequence comes from Thuja plicata, assembly GCA_018584345.1. NCBI lineage: Eukaryota > Viridiplantae > Streptophyta > Pinopsida > Cupressales > Cupressaceae > Thuja > Thuja plicata. The sequence goes on from MU224858.1 coordinate 1,229,281, forward strand.
TATAACCATTGGTTATAAAGTGACATAATAAAATAAAGTGAGGAATCTTCTGACATTAAAACGGAGGACCAAACGAACTTGGATGGAGACGTGTGATACCTTGCCGGAAAGCTCTCGGCGAGACGCTCCGACTCCACTACTAAAATGCCAGGAACATTGAGTTCTTCGTACTTATTATAAATAGTAAGCACCTGGAAACCCTGTGGAAACTGATCCGATTAGCCTGAAACTGAAAACACCTAGGCCAAACACCCCTCTGATCCTCTGCCAAACCTCGGTTAGCCCACTGGACCATGATGAAAAGGCTGACTATAAGGCACAAGATAATGTGCCCAAAAGGGGACATTACACACGTGTCTTCGGATACTTCAAAGGGAATGTGAAATGGGCGGATAATATCTTGTTATAAGAAAATATTTTCTCAACAAACAGAACAAAATGCAGATTAGATCAAGTGGTTAGAGACAGTATTTTTTGGTTTGAAAGAATAAGATGATGACTAAGCATATCAGATGTAAAGGAACGGGACACATGTCAGCATCAGAATACTTTTAGGTTTCCTTTTTCTTTATATTCTTCTTCCTCTTTTATTTTAGACGATCCAGTTCTGAGTCCTTTTTTGGATAGCAAGGGCAGAGATTCATGTACATTCAAGTGTCATAATAGTTCAGTTAGTAATGTATTTTTCTTTCTAATATCAACAGGTAGTTCAACTTCTGTGCATAATGAATACATGTAATTATTAATATTGTTGATGTCTCCAGAATGTAAACCATTCTCTTCAAAATTTGAATAGTCAAGGACTTGCAGGATTTTCATTCATATTTGCTGTGATGGATTTTCAACTTATTGCTTCTGGTCGAGGATCAGATTAAATGTGTTTTCAGTTGATTACTATGGTTAGTGTGTTTTCATTTTGGATTTTCAAAGAAAATTAACAATGTTTCCAGTTGTTGGTCCCAATATTGCATTGCAACGCTCATTTGATGACCATTGAACTTGTGTTTAGGTTGTTGTTGGAATGAGTAATTATATTATGACTCTGTAATGGATATGGCACTGGTCTGGAAATGTTTCTCTTGTCTTGTCTTGGCTGGGAATAACTTTTAAATCTAAATATTTACTTTCCTAGTTGTTAGAGATAGGTTTAATTTATTCCTATTATCAGTTGTGTGTTAAAGGTATACAACCGAAATAGAGCCAATTTTGGATGATGTTTTTATGTGTTCTAGTCAGACAAGCTGAGAGCCATCTGCTACATGCAATATTTGTTATTAGTTGTTTCAAATTTATAAATATTGCAAGAGGTCTACCCACCTAGGTCCTGCAGAGCCTGAAGTGTGGGAGGATTTTCTCATTTCTTGATAAATACTTGTCAGTTGGCCACTGATCTAAGTTATTTGTTGATAAGAGAGGGAAAATCTTTAGGTTTATCTTAGGCATCAGTTGGAGGAACCAACAGCCTGTAGAACTGGAACCTATTTCAATCCTGATTCTCGCCTTTTTTGCCTTCTTCTCAGTAATTCCATCAAGAGCTTTCTTGGCTTGGTATGTGACATCTGCAAGGCATTTAGCGCATCTTGTGGTGTTATTTCCTGCTTCTTTCGCCAAGTGCCATTTGAAGCGGTAAATTCCACCACTTACATCATTCAAACACCAATTGCATTTAACCTTTGTTGTACTACTGACATCCGGTGTGCATTGTCCACACAAAGTCTTTCTCACGTGGCATTGTAATGAAAAATCAAGTCTGCGAAATCATATTAATTCAGTTTTACAGATTTACGGAGTGTTAGATAGAGTAGGATTTTAGGATAAACAAAGTAAAATTCATACCATATAGACAAATTACTAATTACAAGTCAATTACTAATTCAGAAATCAGACTACAATTTTATTCTGAGTTCGTCTGATAATTATACTCTGATAATTTGTTTTCTGTGTTTATCAATTAGTCTGTACTCTCTAACAATTTTGACAGGTTTTCTGTGTTTATCAATTAGTCTGTATTTTCTGTTATTTGTCAATGGGAGTCTGCAGCTATTCAAGTATTTGTCAATGATTAAGTCCAGAAAATAAATTTCAAATCAAGAAAAAATAAACAAATAAAGATGAAAATATGGGGAATTTATTCATATAGAATAATCACTGTTGGATCCAACTACTAGATTTTATATTTTTAGAGCTGGGTATACTTGGCTTACAGAAGACACTTGTCACTGTTAAGTTTGTGCAATCACTTTACTTTTGCTTGAAAGATTCATAAGGATGCGCTTAGTAAGATGGAAAAAAAACATTTCAATCAGCAGCGATGAAACATTACTATTTACAAGATACAGATTCAAAACCGATAACTTATTGCATCTGGACACACATTTAAAATTCACAGGAGCCAATTAAAATTTAAAATACAATTTAATTAAATAGTCTAGAGCCAACAGTGATTATTCAACAGATTTCCCTCTCCTTATGTCTAGATCCTACTTACAAAATCGACCACACAAGTACAAAGCAGGAAATTTTCTAAACCACTATGCAAGAACGTTTAGCTTAAATAAATTATTAAATTAGGAGCCATTAAATTACAACGCTACTTACAAAGCTTAGTAAACCTCTACCTGGCAATCTTCTTTGCAGCAAAGCTTGAAACGACTAAAAGCTTGAAAGTTGAAAAGTTTGCTCAGAAGATACCTGTGTTTCCGCCTTTTAACTTTTCATTGAAGATGCCCGCATTTTCCAGGCACTTGTCATTGAAGATAACCCATGTTTTCTAGTCACTGTTCACAAACCCGCATTTTACACTATCGTGAATACGTTTTAATAGAAAAAATAGACTTTTTTTGGCGTGTTTTAGGGATTTTTGGCACCTTAAATTTAGACAGGAGTAATCGCAATTTCATGCAAAGATTATTTGTGATTTTATGCGATTAATCCCAAAAAAATAGTTGACCATAGTCAACAATTTCAACCTGATTTTTTGGGGAAAAAATCGGCAGAGGGTCTGACTCAAGATTAATTGCGAACGATTGCAGATTTCAGCTTCTATGATTGGATGTGCCTATCTTCCACCATGCTCAGGTAGCAAATTTAACTTTGTTCACATTATCATTTGTCAAATATGTCAGTCCTTAAATATGCCTGACTCAGTCTATTTCAATGTTGCAAGTTCAGCAGCTATCTTATTTTTCTTGAGTTAAGAATATTAAGATATTGTAGTGTGTGAAAGCCTCATCTAGTGGAAAGCTAAATGGACGCTTGAGGGTTTCCAATCATCATCAAAGACTCTTCCATCTTCCTTTCAAAAATTTCCTCTTAACCTACAAGAATCCATCTACGTGTTTTCTTGGTCTGCGTCTTTTGGAATGTGAGAGTGTTTTTTATGAAGTATCAACCATGTCCATGCAAACCATTACAAATGAATCAAGCTAAATACAATGAATATGAATAATACATATCCAATTTTTGCGGTGCAATCCTTCATAGTGTGTTTAATTAAAATTTCATGCTTATTTAACATTTCAAAATAAACATATTCCAATCATCCTCAAAGATTCTTCCATCTTCCTTTCAAAAAAATTCTCTTAGCCTATAAGAATCCGTCTACATTTTTACTTGGTCTGCATCTTTTGAAATGTCAGAATGTCTTTGATTAAGTGTCAACCATGTTCATGCAAACCATTAGAAATGAATCAAGCTAAATACAATGAATATGAACAATACAACTTTTATGTGCAATCCTTCATAGTGTGTTTATTTAACATTTCAAAATAAACATCTTCCGGCTATCTTATATAAATTTGACATATTTCATTCCCTTAAGTTTTTGTTGTTTCAATCAATGCAAGATCACACGTGTGAAGACACCTAGAAAGCTCAATTGTTGTATGTCAAAAAACCTAAAGAATTGATGAATCGACATTTGACTGAGTGGAAAGAGAGAAAATTATTTATTAAAGAACCGCTGCTCCTTGTATGGTAAGGGCACCATTTTACCACGAGACAAGAAATCTAACATATGAGAAAATCAATATAGAAAGAACCTCTAGAGGTAGTTAACTCTCATATGAATCCCAAGTCTATAAATACTACTGATCAATACAAAGTCTGAATTAACTTACTGACAAGAATATGCCTCAATTATGTTGCAAATTGCCAAATAAATATTGCATCCAAAGGGTCTATAGCCACCTCAACAATATTATGTAGCAATATGCTAGAGAAACAAGTGAGAGATGGTTGAGTGATTGTTAGCACATGTCCAATGAAAAGTAGACTCAAAACCTGTTTTAAATGTGTCCTCAAACACTTTTTTTTTAGACACACAGAGGCACCTGACACTCATTGGATCATCTTTCGAAAAACAACACTCTATTAAGGATCTTGCAATGGCAACTAGATGACACCCACTAAATTACTGAAATCTAACTCTTGACAGTTACAGACAAAAATAACTCACTGGAAAATGACTCAATTAGATTGCCTTTCTACATGCTATTTTGAAATTATGAAATTAAACTTTCCCTAAATCTTGAGTATAACATATGATGCCTATTTATGCACCTTCAATGGATGCAGAGAATGCATTAATGATCAGATGGTAGAGTTAATATATATTTAAGGCAAAAAAAAAATTACTTAATCCTAAAAATAACATCAATTAAGTACTAAATCCTGGCAATAGTCTTGAGATATATAAAGAGTTAATCAGATTGAAGATTCGTTCCTGGTTAGAGCAAAACTATCAAATGTAAGAAACTGAAGTTGTACCATCATCCAGGTGTGACATGTGACTTCAAACTTTTAAAAATTTATATGAATCATTAACTAAGTACAATTTTAAATTCTCTGGCCTTATTACAAAAAAAGGGGGAAATTTTTTACTAAGACATGGATTAGAAAATCATTATGAGAAAAATATAATTATGGAGGACCAATTTGAGGTTTGCATACAGCCATTATACTCATTTACAAAAAAAAAAAGAGAAAAGGAAGTGACAAAGTACAAGTAATCTCAATATTCCAGCAAATGGCTGGATAAACAATTGCAGCAAAAGGTTTCTTTAAAGAAAGAGGATAAACTATAAGACATGACTCCCTACATCCTGGAAAAAGAAAATATTCTGCAGCCATAACAGAAAGCAACGAAGATGTTACCTTTACACGGTAACCACGTTCCAGGAGCCGCTTTGCCATTTCTGCTTTCCTTTCAAGGTCCTTCTGCTCCTGAAGCCATACTAATTTCAGAATTAAAACAATCTCAAACGACTGAAGATATCTCTAAAGCTATTGCCACAGCATTGATTAATTCATATATTATTTTACATGGATAAATTAACCAACATTAGTTTAAATATTTTATGGAAGTTCACAAAGCCTTAAAGAAAGAAAGAAATAAAACAGAGAGAGAGAGAGAGAGAGAGATTTGTCTCATCTGTGAACTACTAAATTAAGTCATGGGTATCAAAACTACACTCCATCATGCTTTTATAATGTGCCTAAAGGAGCTCCTACGACAGAAAAAGTAAAAAAATAAATAAATATTCTAAACTCTACAGGAAGGTAATCTCAGTAAGCTTCGAGCGTGGGGTGCAGCAATAGCATATTGGCACAATATGAGAAAGGTCCCCAATTTGAACCCATGGGTAACCCCTCATGCATATATTGTGAGAAAAATGAAGAAATCATCTGATTATCATGCAAACCAGGCAGATGTGTAAAATGGTAACATTGGATGAATATAATGTAAACCAGTGGATTTTGTCTCCGTCCCTAGATAAAGAAAGTGAGAATGTTTGCCATTTCAATAAAAGATAATCATCTCAGTAGAAATATAATGAGATCATAGAATTAGCAACAGGAATAAAGTGTATATGACTTGAAACAAAGAAAAATGAACCAAGGACATAGAACAGAGAGATTGGACAATGCCTCAATAATTGTATCACCAATTTTCCAGGCATCCTTTGCCCAGTATCCACCCTTTTCTTGACCCTTGTAAGCCGCTCTTCTTTTCATTTGCTCAAATGAATTCATCGACTACCATTTCTTTAGTATCTTGGAAACTTTATATTCCCACTGCTCATTCATTGCAAAAGCTCTTTATTGAACATTCCAAAAACAAAATCAAAAAACTATAAGAAAAACACCGCCTTTCAATTTTAAAAGCAAATTGAAATTACTTGGCAGCTACACTAGATAATGAAAAGACTAACAAAAAACGCAAGTGTAAGATGTTTGACACTTCTCTCCTACTTAAAATTGTGGAGGAACTTGTCACAGTTCACCCTATGCCACATCAGAGATGACTTCATCACTAAGATAAGAGATTAAAATGTCTACAAAGAGAAACATTGTTTACTACTTGCTGATAAAATGGAATACAATGATACATGAATCAATAACAGAGATGACAATGCATACAAATACAAGAGTAATATATGTCTTTGTATACAAATTAAGTTATTACCAAAGAAAACCAGAGATGGTCAACCAAGGATCAAAGTCAATCCGACTAAATCATACTAGTTTCCTTGATGATACACAATTTATTTACAACTAAAAAACCCGACAATAGCCAAGAGGAACACAACTGCCAACAATAATCAATACATAGTTGGATAAACGATATTATTGGAGCATAATAATAGTCATCGTACACAAACTAAATCAGCCTCCCAATAGAAAAAGTCATCTTCCAAACAACAATGAAAACAAATAAACATCGAGTGACATTGCAAATGACTATCCAAACTCATGAGAATATTGTAGACAAGGACCTATAGACAAACTTGGAAGTGAATATTGCAAACTTGGACAGAGAAAGTACTTGGCAAATCAAATGAGTTCAGTGGATATTTAGAGGTCACACCCCTAGAAGGGTCAAGGGGTAGCACCCCAAAGTAAGACTTTCAAAACCACATAGATCCTCATGGAAAACCACCTTTTCATGACTTTTACAAGAGGCAAAATACAATACTAACAAAGCCAAAAAACTGAGATTTTGGAATGTGTAACCAATGTATGCTAATATGTGAATAATTCTTCGAACCAACCAAGTTACATCTGATTGCACAATGGAAGCTATGAGTGTTGCACCCAACCAATCACTAAGCCCATATAGGACTATGGTAGATGTGAATTTAGTTTGTTCCCGCCCAAGAACAGACTTTTGTTGAGAATAACTTCTGAAATTAGACTTTTGCTATGTCATTTGGAAGGTCGTACAATTAATTTTGTACGTTGAACCATAGGTGAAAAACTCGTACTTGACGACTTATCGCCAAGGGCCAAAAAAAAAAGCAAAATGTCAGCAATAACTCTGCAACTTCTCGACAAAAAAATCGGCAACTTAAAAAATTGCTTAAATTTAATTAGAAATGCATTGTTTTGCAAAATTCAATGAGGAGATGCATCTAATGAGTCAGTAAATGAGTAAACAAAAGAAACAAGCTAAGTCTAGATATATTTAAATGCAAATGCGGTACAAAATGGCATCCTCATGTGGAATGTTGATGGCTAATAGCCTAATTGTCTAAACAAAAATTAAATTAGCAAATTGTCTTTGTAAAACTATAAGTAAATACAAGTACAACATCAAAATAGTCTACATCTTCCTCTTCCCCTTCCTAGCAGCTCTAGTAAGAACTATGGGAGGGGTAGAGAGTCTATTCCTAGAAGTCCGTTGTGGCTACGCCTCCTCCCTCTGCAAAATTGGTTGTGACTCGACCTCTATCTTGGATGTAGATGGTGTTGGCATTGGAAATGACTCCTCATCATCCTCCCCTCCCCATCCTCCTCACTGTCATCCAATCCCACTGCGAATCTACCCTTCTCCATAGCTTGCCTCTCCAAATCATAGATCTCATCCTCTGTAAACAATGGAGGCTACTCCTGTAATGTCCAATCATAGTAAGGATTTATGTCTTCCGAATCATGTGGACCAACTGGTGTTTCCTCTACCTTCATTGTGCGCAACTTAAGGTTATAATGCACAAAGACAACGTCATTGAGGTGTTTCTGTGCTAACTTGTTCCTCTTCTTCATGTGGATGGCCTCGAACAAGCTCCAATTGCGCTCACAACTAGATGAACTACAAGCCTGGCATAAGATTCGAAGAGCAAGTCTTTGTGAATTTGGGAAATTTCCACCCCAATTTTACCACCAAGCATCTGCAAAATAAAATATTGAAGAGTAAAAAAGCAAGATGAAAACATATTTTAGGTTTTATCTACTTATCATGCATGTGAAAGACTCTAAAATTCCAAATATTTAAGTGTTTCTTCCTCTCTTCAAATTGCCCCTTGCATTCTCGTACATGTCCAATTAAAAATAAATGAGGTCTCTCACCTCAACTGTAATGACCCTAACCGGCCATTTACTGATTTTTCCCAATTAATCTCATGCAGATTTAAAACAAACAATAACATGCAAATAATCATCGAACCCAGAACAATAACCAGCATATATATATTCAAATAACCAGCAAGTACATTCTCATGAAAACCTCAGAAATATGGTTTTGTATTATACAACGACAAGACAATAACCAAACAGTACAATATCCAAACTGAAATACAAAAATAATGGTGAGATCAGCTGATCAAGAACCTGATGAAACAATGGCGAACTCTGAAGTGAATCCGCACCGGGATGAATCGGGTTTCCGTCCAATCCACTAAGAAATGCTGAAGGTTTCCGTCCTCAGATTTCTGATTCGATAGCTGAAGCTTCTCGAATTCTCAAGGAGAAATAAAATCTATAATACTGAAGCATTCCCAATGAGTCTCCAAAACCTCCTCTTATGGCTACAGCTGTGACTCTTCAGTTTTCCCACTGTGACTCTTCGTATGCCCATTTCGTCTCTTTATAAACTCACTTTAAGTCACTTTAAATAAATGGCCATTGAGTTATAAAGTAAAATAATAAATAAGTGAGGAAATCATCCGGCATTAAAACGGGAGCCCAAACGAGCTCGGATGCCATCGTGTGATAGCTCGCCGGAAATCTCTCGACGAGACGCTCCAAGTCCACTACTGAAAAGCCGAGAATTCTAACCCCTGCTAACTTACTATAAATAGTAAGTTCCCTGGAAACCCGTAGAAACTGCACCGATTGGCCTGGAACTGAAACCACCAAGGCCAATTATCCCCTGGAACACTGTCACGCCACGGTCAGCCCTTCGGATCAAGGTAAATAGTCTAACGATACGGCTCAATATAATGTACCCCAAAAAGGGGACATTACAAATCATCCCTTCTCAGAGATTGCTTGCCCTCAAGCAATCGGTGTCTACCCACTGAGATCAAATACCAGGATCCCAAACCAACCTCTGGGAGGCGACTCCACCAACCAATCGTGTGAAACTAACCCAGTCATCACGCTCCGATCTGTGAAGCCACTCATACAATAACCAACCAGCAGCCCAAATAATGTCAAGATCCCAAATCACTGCAGGATCTGTCGAACCAATCTGCCCTGTACTGCTAACATCTGTAAGAAGGATCTCAACCCAACTGAGAACCTCACTCCAACTGGGATCTCCTGCGCCTCTACCATCATATGCCGGAGAAAACCAAGTCTCCTGTCGAGCGGCTCCAAAAATGAGAACCGGCCGCGAGTATGCCCCTCCTGGATCCCACAAGCAAAAGAACCATACAACTTCCCAGCTGACTGAAATATCTCAATGCTCACTGTCCCAACTGAGTGACATATCGGAAGTATCCATCTGCCATAAAGTTGCCCCTCTGGTATGTAATCTGAACCAACAACTGTGTCGAAGAGGCAAACTGTCAAGATTGCCGGATAAGGCTCCCACCTGTGACACACTGAATAGCTCTGCTGGAAACCCCAAATCAGCATAAGGACTCCATGACTGTCTCTCAATACCCGGAGTCATACAATGTATACCATTGTGTGAAAATTTCACACTAACCA
>MU224858.1:1248007-1263377 GCA_018584345.1 Thuja plicata
GCGCAGTGAAATTCCCATTTTCCGCTTCCTTGCAATTCACATCTCATGCCATTTCATTCCGATTTTGTCATTAGAAAGATGAGAAATTTAAGCGTCATCTTCTTACCTGCCAGACCCGAAGCATCCCTTTATATCTCTTAAACATCCATGTCATTTCCTTCTCTATATCTAGAGGAGAAATTTGACTTTCCATTAAATTGTTTACTCACTTGATCATCTCTGTGGAAATCTCTTCATCTTGAACATGACCTTGCATCTACAGCCTGAAACTTTGAAACCATTTATCTTCATAGAAACATCCTTAGGAGGAAAAAACTGGAACACACTAGGGGAATCTTCCATGGGGGTCAACTTAAAAAGTTTAAAAATTGTGTACTGAAAGTGCACCTACAAGTTATAAAGTAAAATAATAAATAAGCGAGGAAATCATCCGGCATTAAAACGGGAGCCCAAACGAGCTCGGATGTCGTCGTGTGATAGCTTGCCGAAAAGCTCTCGACGAGACGCTCCAAGTCCACTGCTAAAAAGCCGAGAATTCTGACCCCTCCTGACTTACTATAAATAGTAAGTTCCCTGGAAACCCGTAGAAACTGCATCGATTGGCCTGGAACTGAAACCACCAAGGCCAATTATCCCTTGAAACATTGTCACGCCACGGTCAACCCTTCGGATCAAGGTAAATAGGCTAACGATACGGCTCAATATAATGTACCCCAAAAAGGGGACATTACATCAACCTCAGGCATCATCCTTCACATGCACTCACTGAGGCCCTCCATGACCTCTCCATTGGGATTCGAGTAGCATGGCGACAAGCGAAAATGAGGGTTGAGGAAGTACCCTGCTACATGAATGGACTGGTGGAGCTGATTGCTCCACCTCTTATCTGTTAGTCCTAAAGGTCCAAGAATAATGAGAGGGGGGGTGAATCAGTATTCAAAGATATCTGCAAATTTCCACTTCATCAACTCAAAACCAACATTCACAAGTTTACCTATTTGATAAGCAAATGAAACTTGATCAAATAAACACAATCACCACAATTCATGCAAAACATAATACATAGATTTTCACGTGGAAGCCCAAATGGGTGAAAACCACAGTGGGAATGAAAACCCACAAATAATGTACTCTTTTGAAGTATGCCCTATTAGGAGCTTAACCCTGTTAAGAGTTTACAAAGACACTATTAGGTGCCACCCAATTATGGGATTTACCTCTAGCTCTGTTAGGAGATTTACCCTGTTAGGAGTAACTCTGTTAGGAGATTTCAAACTCAAGTTAATGAGCCACTCTGTTAAGAGATTTACAAATAAAACCTATTAGGGTCTACCAGGTTAAGGGATTTACAATAAAAAACCTATTAGGGTCACTTGATCTGGAAATAGCACCTCCTTTGCTTGATCAAATCCTCTGTAACACATACATTCTTTTCTCAAATAACTCTGGTACACCCTGGCTTGATCGCACCTTCACATCCATGATCTACACACAAATCTTCGGTTTCATGATATAAATATCACTGCTCAAGCCGTAAGCCTTCCACCACCCTAAACCTTATCTAACACATTTGAAATCACTTTTTCAATCTTTGCGCTTAGAGAGATCACACCAAAACACACATCCCAATATAACAAACAACTTTACCAAACAGGTCGGCTACAAGATAGACCCTTACAATTTATTTTATCAAAATAGTCAAACACGTTTTGACCAACTCAGCCTTCATCCTGATAAAACATCTACCTTGATCAATGAAACACTAACACATCACCACAAATGAATTAAGACACGTCAACATGACAACTGGAACACAAATGATTCATCGCAACTCGATCACTGATCGACAATAGAAGTTCTACCATCGGTAGCTCAAGAACATTGTCACCTTTCACTGAAAGAACTTCTGTAACCACAAAACATGCCCACCAATCATCCAAACCAGTCATGGTCATAACCATGAACACAACACAGTATCAACAACATCATTCTATGATCGCGCCACCTAACTCATCATAGATTTGATAAGCCAATCAAATCACTCATTGCTAGTCACAGATTGTTCTAGCAGTTGCCCTGTCATACTTCAGTCAATCACAACTTACACAAATCAGAGTACCATCACAGAATTTTGGGTTGGAGATGGTCCACACATACAATTTGACCAAATCTGGTTTTAGAGTTGGTATAACTTCTGCAATTTCCCTTTCCTTCTTGATAGGATACTCTCCATTTATTGACCCTAGTTTGTTGTCGACATCCTCTGTGCAGGTTGTCCAATCTACCATATTGATTGCTATACGGGTCTCTTTTCTTTCTCTATATGATTTTAGTTTCAAGTCATTGATGTTGTTTTTCAGCAAGTAATTCTTCAATTTGATAGCTTCATTATGACCTACTTCTTGAATTATGAAGGGACCAAGCCATCTTACCTTGAACTTCCCTGGTTTCATTTTGTTTTGACCGTTATCCTTCAAAATTAATTGTCCCAAGCGGAAGTTCATTCTCAGAAATTGCTTGTCGTGCCAATATTTCCTTCACTTGTGCATGGCTTCAATGACCCACTGGGCAAGCACCCTTCATTCATCGAGCTTGTTCAGCCCAAAGAGTCATTCCCTCAGACTCGCTGTATTGCGAAATTCATTCTCGAATGCAATGCTCAAACTCAGAACTTTATACTCAGCTGGGACCACTACTTCCTAGTTGTAAATCAATTGGAACATTGTGTGTCCCATCATTAGCTTGTATGTCATATGGTAGACCCATAGTACAAATGGTAACTTTTCTTCCTAATTTTGCTTCCTCTATGCCACATGACTAGTGAATGACCACAAAACGTGCAAATGACCAAAACTAGTACCTTATTTTTTTACTCTACCGAATCTTGCATTTAATACTTGTAGCAGGGTAGTTGTAACCAACTCCCTCTTTGCCTATATAAGCAAGCTCCCTTGTACATTTGTATAATCAATCAATCAAAGCAATTCAATAGCAATTCATTTCATTGCATTGCAATCTCTTCGATCTCATTGTCCTTCATTTCTCTCTTGTGGTTGATAGTTTTCAAGTTCGATCCCTTGAAGTGTGGCCAGCTTCATGGGCTCCTAAATTCTTCAAAATGGTATCAAAGCTTGGTTCAGGCAAATTACTTTCCCGATCAGAGAATTGAGCATTCAACAAGAGATCCGATACTCATCCTACCCACAGTATTTTTTGCAGATTCAACATCATTGTAGCGTTGAAAATTCTTAGAAATTTTCGGTCATCTCCTTCAATCTGTGGATACATCAGTGGCGATGTAGTTCTTATCTCAATCTGCTCATAGCAGCGACTATACTTCCTGCCAGTAAGCCATCTTTATCAGCTCTGCAGCAATATATCTCTCCTGCGACTTCTCAGCTTAGTAATTGGCATAGATTGGCAGTGATACATATAAATCAAATCGCGTATAAAAACGGAGTCAAGCAATATCTTACCCTTGGCATTTTTAAGGATAGTGATACATTTGTTTTCTTTGCAAAGGGTGGCATAATTTTCTGCCAATTCCCAAACTCCAAAAAGACAGTGATAATATTCCTTTTCAACAGCCTGTTCATAGCAGCGAAGCTAATACCTGCAAATTATCCAACATCGATGTATTTCTTGGAATCTAGTGATCCGGTTTTTGCAGTGATTCATACTGTAGTGTGGCGTATTTGCAAAAGAAGCTATATACATACTTCATCACAGTGGTATATACTTCATCGCAGGTTAAAAGGACAGCAATATATATTGATTTATATTAGCAAATTTTTCCATCCAAAGTTGGTGTGATATAAGGATATCAACATGGCAGATATCTAATGTAGATGTCATTAAATGAATGGGATCGAATGGTAGCTCCAAGGCAAATTTTACAAGTGGCTTAATTCATGTACATTAGTGCTGGCTGTTTTTTAACAGGGCCAACCCTGCCATGTTTGATGCCACTCATATTTTGATTTGGTTGCCTCTATCTGTTTTTGATTGGTGCGATTAAGGATAGCATATACGTTTCAAATGTTTTTTGGCAAGGCATTTAATAATTGTGCCAAGCGCTACATTGGTGGTCTGATTATTATTAAATGATTGGCCACAGCAATTTAAAGTGGTGAAGATATATATTAGCATCGAACACCACTGGGGCAGCAATATATTTAATAGAGGAGTCTTCTTTACTTAAGGTGGTGTGATAAATTGAAGCATTGTTTTTTTAAACTGAAGGTACCATTTAATGAGAGGCGTCGACCATTAAATAAAAGTGGTGATGTTTTAATACAAAGCAATGATGAACCAATGCTACCCACATGATCGATGACTATTAAGCAATAGCTTGGCATTAGTCCATATCGCATTCTTAAAAAGCATAACAGCATAAGGTGGTGCAGTGATTATTGAAGGGAACTTGGGCATCATATTGTTTTCCATGCTATTAATACAAGCCAAAGCTGTGATGTATCTCTGTTAGGGACAGAATTGCTCATTCCTCTTAGCTGCAATATATACGTATCTGTTGCAACATCAAAGGGTTGTAAGCTGAACATTTCTTCATTGGTTGTGACAGTTTCAATTGTACCTGCAAGCTGAGATATTCAGAGGTGTGCTAGTTGGTGATTGTCATCGATACTGGCGACTTCCAAATGTCGGTTTAATCGTCATCGAATTTCATTGCACTCCACCTACCAGCTATTGAGGTGCTCTTGTTTTAGCTTTACTGTTCAAATTTGTCAAAGTCGTTATCTATTCACTTGGCAAATTTGGTATTTGAGAATTACAAATTATCTTGTCTGGGGGGGTGTTCTTGCAATTCGTCTTTTTTGTGTTCTAGCATATTATGGAAGACCATAGGATTGAATTGCTCACTCCTCATAATTATCACACGTGGAAGCTCAAGATGGCACGGTTATCTAAGTCTCGTGGTCTTTGGCAAATGTTGAAACATGACCAACCTGAATTCACTAAGGAAATAGACAAGTTTATCTATAGGAACAAAATGGATGAGGCAAAGGGACTCATAGGTCTTTCTGTGTCATATAACTTGTTTTATGTTGTTGAGTGTGATACACCTAAAGAGGTGTGGGATAAACTTGCAGAATTGTATGGAAAGGTCAATCAGTACAAGATCTTACAACTTCAAGCCGATCTCACTTCTCTCACTCCAGATGCATTTCCCACAATTCAGGATTTCCTTGCCTAGTTCAAGTTGATAATATCATAATTGAAAGGGTGTGGTCAAGAAAAAGAAGATAAGGAGTTCATTTTTCCGATCTTGTCTAAGTTTCAAAGTCCATACAAGATGTTTGCTTCTACCTTCTATTCCACTATGGATGTTATGGGGGATGATCATAAGATGCCATTAATTGAGGAATTTTGTGATCAATTCACTAGGGAACAAGCAAAGTTGGTTCAAAAGGATTCTTTTTCAAAGAGTCATGCTTTGATGACTCAATCCTCCAAAGGCAAGGGGAAGAACACTAACAAGCCCAAGACAGAATCTAGTGACACTTCCAATACTTATTTCAAAGAGGCCAAACATATGGAGAGACCCAAGTGTTCTCTTTGTAATAAATTTGGGCACAGTATTGAGAATTGTAAAAAGGACAAATCCTAATGTGGTTTTTGCAAGAAAGTTGGACATGATGAACAAAGTTGCTTCAAGAAGAAGAATCATGAGTTGAGAGAATTACTCAAGCTACATAAAATTTCAGTCCCTTCTTCATCAAGTTCATCTTCTCCCAAACGTGAGGACAAATCTTTAGATCTAAAAGGGAAAGGTCATGCCTTGATTACCACTTATGCACCTAGGAACATTGATTGGATGCTTGATTCCTACAAATTAGAACACATTTTCAATTCAGCCAACAAGATGATTCCAGTTTCTATCCATCCTCCGCCATATTCTAAGCTCGTGATAGCAAATAATCAAGTTTTTCCTGTTGTTTCTGCAGGTGATATTGACTTGGGTGATATAGTGGTGAGAGAGGTTCTTCATGTTCCGGAGGTGGCACATAATCTACTTTCAGTTTATCAGATTACACAGGGTGGTTCCATTGTTGAGTTCACTACAAATGCCGCTTTCATTCACCATCCTAATGGTCATATCCTTGCAGTGAGTTTGGCTGATCATATATGCAAGGTGTCCACTTTTGACTTTCATGATGGTGATGACTTATATTCCTTTGACACCTCCATCTAGTATGGGGAGTAATTCAGTTCCTCTTAATGGGTTTGTGGATCTTCTCATGACTCCTTCATTTCTAACTACATCAGAGTAGATTGTTGACATGGATTCCAGCACTTTGACACAGCAAGAGTTATTTAGTTCTTCAGATTTGTGGTTTCAGGATGGTTTCATTTCAGGCCTTGCAGACTTGGCCTCTCATTCCTCTACTTCAAATTTGGAAGACATGCTTGAGGAGGTATCCCTTCTCTTTGCATATTCTTGTGATGGATGTAGTTCTTGGGGGGTATTGATGCGAGACATCCACACATCACTTCACTTTCTATTTTTGTGTATCTCTTTTTTGGAGAAGAGTTTTGTCCCATGAGGCTTTCTCCTTTTCTCCATTTGTGAGAGATTAGTTGCATGATTAGTTCTGCATGGGTACCTAACATCGCCTAGTAGCCAGAGACCATTTATTACATCATCTGCATAATAGTTTCACTCCCTAAGTTGTACTTAAGGGGAGGTGCTGGAGTAAATATATTTTATATATGTTTACCCTTATTAATTTTACTTAGGATAGCTTAATAGCAAATGCTACAATCATTTAATGATTGTTATCTTAGGTATCATCATTCAATATTTTACATCAGGTATTTAATATTTTGCATCTTGCATTAAATAGTTGTAGCAGGGTAGTTGTAACCATCTCCCTCCTCCTTGCCTATATAAGCAAGCTCTCTTGTACATTTGTATAATCAATCAATCAAAGCAATTCAATAGCAATTCATTTCATTGCATTGCAATCTATTCAATCTTGCTGTTCTTCATTTCTCTCTTGTGGTTGAAAGTTTCCTAGTTTGATCCCTTTAAGTGTAGCCAACTTCATGGGCTCCTAAATTCTCCAACATCGGTAAGTATGGTATTAATATCAGTTTGATTTTACTTTGCTTCTAAAAATATTGCAAATAACATTGGATGAACTTGAAGACCATATGATCATACCTTAATGCAACTCTTTGTTATAACCCCACTTAACTGAGTTTGGAAGAGTGTAGAGAAATATTGCACCAATTTCGATCAGCGATATTTCATGTCTCACTAGAGTTAGCTTGAAGTTGGTATTGGCAAAGGTTCTATGCCTTTTCCAATGCAGTATTATGAGATCTTTGTTGTGTGCATCCCGCTTGCAAATGATTGTAGGCCTACAATTGCTTTCAAGCATGATCCATTCTTTTTCCAATAGTCATCAAGATTGATCTCTTCTCCTCAAGTTTTGTACCTTGTGTGGCTTTGTCCTCCTTTATCATCTTCCTGGCTTCCTCGTCTATCTCATATGCCAAGTATCCTTGATGCACCCTCATAAGGTGTTATCCACCTCCAGCAGTCATGCATTCATCTCCATAATGCGAGTGTGTTGAGGTAAGCATTTATCAAATGTTTGTGGATTCATGACACAACAAAGCCTTTGACGTGCTTCCTTACTAGTCTCTCCTTGATCAATCTCTTATCTCCTGCTTCGGCCCAATCTTCGTTTGGCTCAAACAATAGTTCTGCTATCACCAAATCTTCCTCTAATGCCTCATTCCTACCTATTGTCCATCCTTCTCTAGTTGTGTATCCCAACATATTGATGCCCACAATATGTTCTCTTTGCTCTTCGTAAATTTTAAGCTTTGATCCGCTAACCAATTCTCCTACGAGTGTATTATCCAAAGTTGCCAATTTGATCGCTTCGTTCTAGCCAACCTCCCTAATTTTATATGGTCTGAGCCACTTGTTGTGAGGTTTTCACACCGTCACCCCATTACGAATGGGGGCCCCCTCTTTTGCCTTTATCCTGTAGCACTGGGTGTTTCGACCAAGTCCGACAGAGTTTTGGTCAAGTCGTGAATGCTTAAGGGACAAGGTGCTAAGAGGAAGAGTAAGATTTGGTTGAGTCTTTGAAGTTCGAAGTCTAAGCTAAAAAGTGGAAATCCTGGGGGCAGGTCAAAATCCGCTTGTCCTCCAGGATTCTCAGTCTTCGCCTACCTGAGATTTCCACCCTCTCAGAGTTGAAACAACTCAACCTTTTGAGGTGGTGACACAATGAGATTTAAGTCTTGAAATTGGATGCCGCGCTGGAAGGTAAGGTGGGCATGTTCGAATGTTGCTAAGGGGATAATCATGAGGAAAACCTTGAAGGGCTATGAATTCTGCCCTGGGCAAAATCTTCTTCCTACTAAGATTCCCGCCATCTGAGAGACCAGCATATCAACTTTGAACAATATTGTGTGAGCTAAGCGATTTAGTGGCTAGGTTTTGAAGTTAAGTGTTGATTCAAGAGAAAGTGGAGTCAAATAGCATATCAACTTTGAATAACATTGTGTGAGCTAAGTGATTGAGTGGTTGGGTTTCGAAGTTAAGTGTTGATTCGGGAGAAAGTGGAGTCAAATAAACCAATAAGGTCGAAGTCGACCAAATTTAAAGTGAATATTTTCTTGAAGGACGGCGGATTCCGCCATCCTCCAAGAATGAAAATCCTGAAACTACTCTAGTTTTTGCCTTGCATGAGGGTGAAACACGAATGAAACTCACACTCTGAGAGTGAAACGAAGGTCAAAGGCTTAGCTAAATCCAACGAAGAGACGATGCGAACCTGGGAATGAGAAGGTAAAGGTTGGAAATCCTCAAGTGATCATAAATTCCGCCTCATGATGAGGCTCGGAGCTTGTCTAGGAGGCTCGAAATATGCAAGGGGACGATGAGAAACGATGAACACGTAACGTTGGGGGATTAAACTGTAAAGCCAAAACAATAACATAAGCATGAAAGATCCTTGGAAGCATGAAAATTCTGCCCTATGAAGAAGCTCAAGACTACGCAAAAAGATAATGAAAGAAACGATGAGCATACCAAGTCCAATCGGATGTGAAGCAAGATCAAAGTTGAAGTTTTGGAAGTATATGCTATGAGGGGTCACTGTCAAAGTGATGACCGAAAACATTAAAGAGAACTAAAAGATGAAGGATTAAGGTAGATCAAAGTTTAAACAAAAGGAGGAATCCTCAAGAGATGGCGGATTCCACCATCTCCCGAGGAAAAACTCCTCTCACCCTCGGAATATCCGCTAGCACACACACGAAATCCTTGTTCCCCTTTGATTTCCACCTAGGTGGGTAGTAGAGAAATACGCATAGTTTTGGGCGTCTAAGTGTTTAAACGAATTGGTAAGGCGACGAGAAGCTTACACTTCAAGATTTTATCCTCTAGATACTCCAAATTCCACCCAGCATAAACTGTAGACTCCAGCCCGATATGAAGACAAGGCGCTGCAAAATTTTGTTGATGGAAAACAATTTGGGGGAGGGATCGAGTAGCAATGATCAAATTGATGTCTGGAGACGAGGATCTGAAAATATTCCCATGAGGTTAGATTCCGCTTTATAGAAAGGATAAATCCTCAACGCATGAATGTTTTTGTTGCAATATTCCGAGGATAGAGGGTAGCGCATGATAAGAGATGGGCATAGGAGGGTGACTTTGGTCATCCAAAATGAGGCAATACGAATCCTCAATGGGGGGCGGAATCCACCCCTCCATGAGGATTCTATCCTCTTACCCTCATGAATTCCACCAACCAAGGATGGATTATCCTCTCGAGGATTGAACTCTTGCCTCATACCTGAGTCGGCCTCCACGTTGGATACACCACGTTTTTGAAGGGAAAGCAAACGTTTAAAAATGTCGAAAACTCCTTGGCCCGTCAGCCTATGTGGCCCAAATCAATTTAATAAAATGGAATTTCATTGGCCAAAACAATGCCTAGTTGGCCTCTATAGGAAGTCGTGCCCTTTTTGCAAGCATCGGCTATATAAAGAGAAAGCAACAAATTCATTTTTATACAAAATGATCTGCTCCTCTACACTCAAACTTGCGAACTTCTTTGGACTGCGAATTAGTCTTCTAAGGCAGAGATATATTCTTGGATTTAGCAGCGAAATATCCTCAAAATTGTCTGCAATTTCCATTTCAAATTCATCCTTGGCATCGAAGGTGGTGAGAACACGAATATAAGAACATTAGAGCGCCGCAGCGATTTGAGTTCTTTCAAATTTTAATTGTTTCCTTCGTAATTAAATTGGAGTTTCATGCCTTTTAAATCAAAATCTCAATCATTATAGCATAGTTACAAGACTCAGACTCGGCAAGCTGATTTCGGCCTCAAACTCAGACTCGACATCCAGACTCGGCAAATTGAAAAACCCAAGAAATTCAAAGATTTCTAAGGATTCAAAACTTTTTTTCATGCATCATTTAGTCAATTAACATCAAAGACACAATAATTGAGATAAATAGAAGCTACTTTGCACACATATACATGTTTACATTGATCACATAAGTATAAATGCGAATTTCTGAAGGAAATAAGCTAAACTAAAATTATTAAGAAGGTATACGTTATTTATTATCATCATGTTGAGTATTGTGTACACGTTGAAGACTGTGGGAGGTATCTCCCTTTAAGTGGACTACGAGGTTGCGCCCTCGAAGTGGCATATTATTACCAAATGCTTACAACATATTTCATATTATATTCTTCTACCATGCAAGTTATTTCATAATAGCTTCGCTTAAATTTTTTGTTCTTAGTAGATCAGAAAGATCATTAAGAAATTTTTGGAATGATATCAAGTATATAATTGCTCAAATGTCATCATCTTTTAAGTTTGTCAAATGACCAGTTTAACAGACTTTTTTTCTCAATCTTTCACAAACCTTAAAACTGTTCTTTTATTGTGCTAGAGATGTCCAATTCTTTAAAAGGAAAGCATTTTACTTGTTGCAATGCTTTCAAATTTGATAATGTTGTTTTAATACAAGGTTCCACGACTTTGTTATTACAGTCTGTGATATGACACTGCTTTTTTGGCAAAAATTCTAGTGAAATCCTATCTGCAATCTGCTTTATAGACAAATTGTTATGCTTTATACTTGCTACATGCAAGACATTTTTTACTACTCCATGTTGGTTGCCTTATTGCGAATCACCATTTCAATTTTTTGGAACTTGCTATCGCAATATGATCATTAAAAACAATTTAAAAGTATTTCTTTTTTACTTTATGGCTCAGCTGGCCCCGACAGAGTCCTGACCACGGGACTCGCCGAGTCGGGAGAGTCCATGGACTCTACGAGTCCCGACAGGACTTGGTCGAGTCAGAGTCCAGAGGCCAAAAAACTATGGAGTCTTGACTTGGCTCAGGACTCAAAAAGTCCTATAACTATGCATTATAGTATGGAAAGGAAAATAAAAGTTATAATCTTTTGGGGGATTAAATTGAATTAAGTCAAAATTAGATGATATGGTCGAGGAATCACTAAAGTGAAATTAAGTTTAATTCATTAGAAGCTTTATCAAAACTAATTGAAAATTTAACTTGGATGCTTCTCTAGTGATAATATGGATTAATCTTATTGCTAAAGGTTAATATTAGAGTTTTAATTTCCTTTAATTAGAGAAAATAATAAGCTTTTCAAATGCAAGCAATGAGATTTTCATTAAGGCAAAGAGAAGAAAATTTTGGAATTCAAATAAGGCTTAGTTCATCGATTTCGAATTCAAGTTTTTTTTCCATGGCTTAGTAATCGAAATTTTAAAATTCTAAAGACTAATGAATGGCTTGTTATGGCAGGGAAAAGCATGTCCGGAGCTAAGGTTGGGAGTTCGAAAAAGGAAAGACAAGCTCAAGTGAGGAAAGATACTGAGGAGATGGCGCCAAAATCCAGTTTCATTACCAAGCACTAGAAAATTGGAGATGCTAATCTTGGGCCCGTCAATATGAT
This sequence comes from Thuja plicata, assembly GCA_018584345.1. Taxonomy (NCBI): domain Eukaryota; kingdom Viridiplantae; phylum Streptophyta; class Pinopsida; order Cupressales; family Cupressaceae; genus Thuja; species Thuja plicata. Next base: position 1,260,015 of record MU224858.1, read on the forward strand.
ACAAGTAAGAGAAAGGATGTTTCGGGACACAACATCGAAGATGGCCAGGATGATGATGAAGAATGGGATAGTCCAGCTGCCTTCCCTCCTACCATGCACTGCGCGAGTTGGTGCTTGAGTGCGCCAAAAATTATAACCCCTAAAAGAAGACAATCGAGTATGGGAAAGAGAAGAAGATTATAACTGTTCTATCAAAGAAGGCAATCAGGATGGCTTTTGACATACCAGCTCATGAGGGAACCTTTATGACCAAGGAGCAGGCATTGAAACACTATGAAAATCAAATGGATACATGTACAAAGAGAATAAACAATGAATGGATGATCGATCCATGGAGTCATTACTCCAAGATTTTGAGGTTGGCCAAGCTAACTATATCAGATTTCAAGCACGATATTGATGATCTCATTGTGATGTTGAACAGAGTAATGGGAGAACCCCAAGGTGGCACTTTCAAAACCTAAATGTACTACTTCATCGACAAGATCTTATCTAGGGAGGTGATGTTTGCATAGGGGAAGATTATTAGCGACAACATAGACCATCGGTTGAGAACGATGAAGAACACCAAGGCATTTTAAATGTCATCATACCTTGTCTACATGTTGGCTAGAATATTCAAGTACCCAAGATTGGCAAATTTGGGAAGGTGTGGAACAGCTCAAGGGGAATATTTGGTGCATGAATATTATGAACAGAGTGATGGGGAACCCAAGGTGGCACTTTCAAAACCTGGATGTACTACTTCATCGGCAAGATCTTATCCGGGGAGGTAATGTTTGAATGGGCGAAGATTATTAGTGACAACATAGACCATCAGTTGAGAACGATGAAGAACACAAAGGCATTTTAAATGTCATCATACCTTGTCTACATGTCGGCTAGAATATTCAAGTACACAGGATTGGCAAATTTGGGAAGGTGTGGAACATCTCAAGGGGAATATTTGGTGCATGAATGCTATCGACAACTACATCTTCACCATCACAAGAACTTCAAGATCTTCAATGATGCATTCGCCATGAGGATTGTAAGATAGCCGCAAGAGGCTCCACATGTGAGGTTATTCCAGGAGGCCAAGAAGTTGATTGGAGAGCATGGATCATGGTACATTCAATATCCCAAATTCACCTATATTCGAATACTTGGAAGTACAGTTTGCCCAAGGAAGCTCTCAAGATATCCTACGAACAAGATGATCATCATGGAAGTAGTAAGGCAATTGCTTGCCTATGACATAATTCAAAAGAACAAGCACAAACCAGGAGTTGAATTTGACTTCAATTTGGGAGGTGAGACTTGCCCATCACAAGCAGCAGTTGAGGCAGTAGATGAGGAGTTTGAGTATTATGGACTTGGTTTTATGAGTCAAGGGGAAACTTCGACCCTACAAGGAGGATCAAAAGAGCATATGGAAACAAATATTCTCACATTCCACACAAAGGACTATTGGGCTGATGCGAAAGATGACTTGGAAGTCAAAAAAAGAATGTTCTCAAGGTTGACAGTTGATATGATTAGGAAGGACAAGTGGAAGGGAATCCAAGTACCTGATCAATTAGATGAGGATGATAACATCACCAGGGGAGACTTCAACACCACTACGGATCATGAGTTAGAATCTATTGATTGCATGATGATAAGAAGGTTAGCCTTGAAGCTTTGATGATTGTTGTCTCCTTCTTTACACAACAATGGTTGGATGGAAAGATAACTGATTTAGTAAGGAGGAGAATGCCCTTGACAAATGACAAGATGAAGGAAGTTGAAGAAGTTGAAGAAGAGGAATCATCGGAGCGACTTCAAACATCAAGTGGGCAGCAAGGTTAAGTTAGCAAGAAGAGAAAAAACTACTACAAAGGATCCACTGAACAATAATTTGAAGGAAAAGGGAATCAGGATTGATGAGCCGCAAGAAAAAAGACAGAAACAAACTGCCCCTTCATCTAAAGAAAGCACAGCCTCGAAGCAAAGAAAGACTGTCATCCAAGGCCAAGGAAGTGCATCAAGAGATTTCTTCTGAATCAGAGGATAGTATCAGTTAGAGTTCTTCAGAATATTCTCCATTAAATGCCACTGAGTTAAAAGAAATGCTCTCCCCACCACATGGGAATAATAATGAGATGGTTAACGTCGAAGACTCTCCTAAGGACGATCAATCCCACCTCCTAATGAAGATACTGCAGTTATACCAGTTGAAAGCCAAAAAAGAGAGGAGCCTAATTTGAAGTTAGGAGAGTGCACAACGCCTGATTGGTTATGGGATATTGTTGTCCTCAATTTTGCATTCCCCAAAATTGGGGCAACCCTACGCAATTCTTAGTTGATTGCTAGGAGTTTTTCTCTAAGCATGTCGATGTTATGGAAGGAATATTTTTCAATGGAATCAGTCATCCCTTGATTTTGATTGTTCTATCTTCTAACTAAACGTCAAAGTCCTTTCTTGTTTTTTTTCTCTTTTTCGCTTTGCGTCTTGTTTTCTGTTTTCGATTTTTGAGTGGCGTCCCAGGTTTTTCAGTAGCGTTGTGAGCAGTCTTCCGTGTTCTTCCAATGTCAATATAAGAATGATCTTTTCTGGTCGATCGCCTAAAGTATAAGCTTATTTTGTATAAGTAATAGATGTTAAATTCTATTTTAAAATTTTGCGCCACTCTGCGAAGTTTTGCTTAGGAATTTTAATGATAGCGCGATTCTGAATTGAATCCGCATATCAAATCGTTAAGATTCTAAGACGTATACAAGCATTTTAAGTTCTTTAGCGTTTTAAAATAAATTTCTAAAAAAATAATTGCGTATGCGTATATTGTCAATAGAAATTTATTTTTATAATAAACGACGAGCTTTATAAAAGATCGTCTTTATAAAAGATCATCTAAATTATAAATCTTATGAATCATTGGTTATTATTATTTAAATGAAAACGATTTATTATTATTATTTTTAACAAAAATAGTAATAATAAAATATTAAAATTAAAGTAAAAACTAATTATAATACATATTATAATTAGTTTAGCTAATTATAATACATATTATAATTAGTTTTATTGTAATTTTAATGTATTGTTTTTTTGTTTTTTTTAAATTAAAAAAAAATAATAATAATAATAAAGCATGCGAATGAAGTGTTTTATAGAACCGTGGTTTCATCCCTTAACTCATGGTGTTAACTTCTAATGAAATCGCATGTCATTTTATATTGTTTTAACGCCATGCGTTACTTTACATTGCCCGCCATGCGTTCCTTTGCAAAACCACGGCTATGTTTATTACATATGTTTTATTACATATGTCAATATATATGAATAGATCCGGATGCAATATATCTTTTATAATATCAAACTCTGCGTTATTATAAGGAAAA
>MU224858.1:1283374-1294037 GCA_018584345.1 Thuja plicata
ATGATTTTCCTTTCACAAAGCATTGCTTTTATAATTAAAAAGTGTCTTCTCTCACACACTTTTCACTTAAAACACTTTTTATACTTGGGCACATATTGAATAATATAATTTATTAACTCATTTGGCTCCAAAAAATGACCTTTTCACCAATATCATGAAATTATGACACACAAGGTCCTTGTTTCTTGTGCCCAAGATTTAAAACTTTTCATCCTGGTTCCAACGAGCTATAACACTAAGGTATCCAGCATATAATACCAACAAAAATGGCAACCTTAGAAAATTTAATTAAATAATAATAATAAACCACCCGTCTTGCGAAAACAACTGAAGAAGCATCCGAATCGAAATTTGTCTGCACAGGAGTGATCCTGATGATGAAAGATGATGAATGAACCTAACGGGGTCACTTACTAAAAATAGACGCTCTCTCCAAGATTCTTGGAGCCCAAACCGGAAGCCATAAATGAAAACCAAGAGCATCATTCAACTCCTCTAACTCATCTGAGCTCATCGGAACTATCCATTGACTTACTATAAATAGTAAGTTCACACCAATGACCCTCTAAACACCTCGCCAGACCACGAGGATCGCAATAATGACCTGGCACCATCAATTCAATGAACTGCTAAAAATGGGGACATTACAGATTAGGAGAGACCTGACGGTGGCAGTTTTGGGAGAAAAGGTGAGAGCACTTTACTTCAAGGATGCCCATATCATTACCAAGGAGCAATTACAAGATCTATCCATGTTGAAGGCATTCATCATCTCTTGCGAGGATAGTATGGCAGATTGAGCCAAGACTTACTCAGTTTGCATTCCTATGATATAGGTATTTGAATGGAAGATTCACCGCACACCAAGCATCCCATGGAAAGGCTTCATGCTATTATTTCTAAATTCCTTGAGCTTGCAAAGAGAGAAACTTAAGGAAATAATCTTCTTGATGAAGATTTGATGTAAGCCTAAGTGGCATGGAATTTCCTCATTGGTTGTTAGTCTAGGTGTTTACTCTGATTGACTTACCATTTGGTGTCATTTGATTCGTTGTCACTTGTTTTGTAATTTTGCCATTGGCTCATGTTGAGGTGTTTGAATCTCATTGGCCAATAGGGTGGCAACCCTAATTAGAGTTTGTGGGATTCAATCTGGGCCATTGATTCTCATTTAATCTTGGTCGTCCATTGTATTTGAGCTCCCTATATAAGGCCTGCTCCTCTCATTTGTAATGTTATGTTGGAGAATTGTTGCAAGAATAATACTAAATTTGCTCTTCTTGTCATTGTTGTGCTTTGCATGGTGATTAGTTTTAATCAAGTTTGAATTATTGCATGGTTATCTTCATCCTCACTTAGAATAGATTTCATTTCAAGTTGTTAAGTTTAGAATAGAAAAGAATTTGCTTCAAGTAGTTTATATGAGTAAAACTAATTGTGGATGTGTACTCTCTTGACTCGAACAAATCTAGGTCACTAGCCTCGTACGGATTGTAAGTGTGCTGTGATGACCCTATTTTTAGCACGTTGTGGCAGTGACTTGGTCAGCTCATCATCGCGACCCTCGTGAGCTAATGTAGGGTTTTGAGGGTCCCAGTTGGCAGACTTGCTATTTTTAGTAAGTTTCGACTTACTATTTTTAGTAAGTCAGTGGTCAGTTTCTATTTTTGACAGGGCAGTATCGGCAGCGGTCAATTCTCCGGACGATATTCAGTTGTGCAGTTTCATGGGCTAGGGACTTACTATTTATAGCAAGTCTATTTTTGGCAGTGCAGTGATGAGCATGTTGGTCAGTCAGTTTGACAGGTGTTGCAGGAATTATCATCAAAATTATATTTGAGAATTAATTGTATTAATTAATAACAATATGTTATTAATTAATAATAAGGTGATATTATAATAATAATAATAATACTTTATTATTATTATAATGATTTAGAAGTTTATATTATGAAGAGCAGTTAACTGATGATGGTTTTTGGAAACTATGGAGACCAAGGAATTATAAATACAAGCTCATTTGTGAAGTAAAGCATCGAATATTGATTATTAAAAACTTGGTTGTGAGAATTTTCTCTCTTATCTGAGCCCTTGCTGATATATAAGGGTCAAATTGGTTCTGGAAGACTGATTCTTCCTTGAACTGATATTCAATTGGTTGTTATTATGTAATCAATTGTTCTTTTCCTCCTTACTGTTCAACTGTGGCTAGAGGAAAGAGGATTTATCAAATTCTGGCAGGCACATTGAGGGTGCGAGATTATTCTAGGAATTACAGACTTGTGCGAATCCAATTTGCAAGGGAATACAAGCAAGTGACGACTGGGTCACATTGAGACTGGTGGCATCCATGGTTGAAGCTGTCAATACAACACTTGTCTGCAACCGGTAGTTGCAAGCCGTGTTAGGCAGCTGGGCGAGATCACGTGAGAAGCACTCGGGTTGCAATAAACCCAAGCCCATTGAGCAGGAGGCCACGACCTCACTACATCTGCACACGGCAATTAGGGACCACAACCCGTAATTGCAAGCCGTAGACAGGCAGAGAAAGCAGGCCGCGTGGAAAGTAGAAGGTAGCCGCCATTCTGATCATTGGCTGGAGGAATCACATCCGTGCGTGGGAGTTAAGAGGAGTGAGCTATCTCACCATTCCAGCCATTTCATAAACGATGCCAGGTTCCTTACTTTATCATTGCAAATAAAAAATATGTAATGAATGTTAGCATTTTCCAGATTCCTTCTAGATTGAATTAAGCAAGAGCTGAATGTATGAACAATGTCCATTTTGAATTGATTTAATAAATACAAGAAGGGATTTCTACTAGCTATATTTTAATTTGAAGTGAAATATCGATGAAATCCCAGTAGAGCAAACTCAGGCTCATCACATGTGCCTTGTGTGGTAAGTTGATGATTGAGAGCACTTAACTTCAATTGATATCCAAGCTTTAGTTTGCATCTATTTGGTGGGATTGAAGAAGAAATACCGATTTGAAAATCGATTAAGTATACCTTAGAAGCTTGCACTAGCTGGGTGGAAGTCACCGATAAAACCTCATCTAGTAGAGTCCAAGTCATCCACATTTGCATTCATAGTTAGGAGTAGTAGTAGAAGCTAAGTTTAAGTTTGAGTTGAAGAGGAAAAGTTTGAAGATCAAAAATATATTGTTATTGCACATTGTGAAGCCAAATCTTTAGAAGTGCAAACAATTGGCAAGTCCTGAGAAACAAATAAGTCCTCTTAGTGATTCCAGCAAATCACATCATTTCAACTCAGCAATTGTCCACAATAAAAGGAACCTTGGAGTCATTTCATGATCTTACTTTGCAAGCTTAGCATGAGAGATGACCTTATATCAAGAGAGGATTGAATATTTGATGTTTCACTCCGAAACATTGAGTGTTTGATTATGCATGTTGTAGTGGAATAAACTGACATCAACACCACCCAACTCTAAACTTCCCAAGCTTGACTTGGTTACGACCATTACATTTTAAAACCAACAACCTTAGTTGGAAGTTCATTTTCCTGAGGTGTTTGTTGTGCCAAAACTTCCATCAGCATTGCATGATCTTGGTTGCCAATTGTGCCATCACCAGTCGCTCGTCCAACTTGTTGAGGGTGAAAAGTCGTCCCTTCAAGCTCTCGGTGTTGCCAAGACGATTCTCAACAACAATGTGCAGGCTCGACATCTTGTACTCGGCAGGGACCACTGCTTCTTGCTCGTACATCAACTGGAATGGTGTATGCCCTGTTGTCATTTTATAAGTCATACGGTAGGCCCACAGTACGACTAGAAGTCTCTCTTCCTAGTCCTCATCCTTCACCCCGCTAATGGAGACAAGTATCTTGTTGACTCTACCTGGCCATTTGCCCTTAGGTAGTACGGACTAGATAGGTTCTAGAAGATTCTAAATTATGTTGTCACCAATCGCATGACATGGTTGACAAATTGCACTCCCTTCTCACTTGTTATTTGAATAGGAATTTTGTATCATGTAACTATTTGTTCGTAAATGAACCTATTTGTACTGATGGTTGTCTTTTTGGTAGTGCCCTTGTCTCCATCCACTTTATAAGATACTTCGTGGCTACCACAATGTATTAGCATCTATGCACTTGACTAACCCCTGTTAATGTTTAGTAGCTAGATAGGATTCTAACTCTCATTATTTTAATTTGGAAAATTAAAATAATAAATTAATTATTTTAATTAAGGACAATTAAATAATGGATTAATGGATTAATTATTATTTTGGAGAAATAAATAAATAACTCAATATTTAATTAGGAGAATTAAATAATATATTGAATTGGGGAGATTATGTATTTAATCTGGAAATTAAATATATATTGGAGAATTAAAATAGAAAGTTAAATATTATTTATGGATTAATTATTTATTTAATTAGGAAAATTAAATAAAGAAATTGTGAGTTAAATTACTAAGTTATATCTTTAATTTAACTTAATATATCGGGCTATTGTATTTATGAATACAATAAAATAAATCGAAAATTAAAGGGCTGGGCCCTTTTGTATTTCCTAAAATAAAACGTCTATGAACCCCGACGTTTCATATAGGTCCAGACCTATATCTTGGCGCCAAGATTTGGTGACATATGATGGCCGTCATCACTAGCTAAGACGACTATATATATGTGGCGCATCTTATCATTTATATATAATAACATTCAATCTGACCTGAATAAATATGCAGTCGACTACTAAGCAGCGATTCATAACAGAAAATATACTTGAACAGCGAAGATCTTATCGTAGCAGCAAATCACTATTACTCCAGCGCACTTGGGCTCGAAAGTTATAGCATTTTGTTCGAGTTGACATCACCATTATTCCAGCAAACTATCTCTGCTATGAAGCTATGGCGATAACTTGTGAATACACACACAGTAACCTGAGAAGAAAACAAGCTGATCCAGGCACAGGGAATTAGATACAAGCTGTGATCTGATTCAAACAATCAGATATACATATACAGAGATCAAATCTGGGCACATACCTAATCGAAGTTCTCATCTTGCAGTCTGATCTAAGCTAATAATAAGTGAATACATTCTGAGATAAAAGTGCTTCAGTTGGCATCACTTCCATCAGCGATCTGCTCATTACCTTCTGAGATTGGTGATATTAATTGTATTGTTTGATTTGCTTCATTGATCAGTGATCTTCAGCAAATCAAGGGTTCATGAGGTTTGTACTTGAAATTGAAAGGCAATAATAGATAATCTAATTGATGCTAGGTTTTTCATCCAAGTGGGAGGTTTTCCCAGGGTAATCCCTTTGGTTATTGTGTCTACTTCATTTGTTTAATTGTTAATTTATTACTGGTTTGATCTGTTCACTAACTTTAACAACCCCTAGTAACCCAATGAAATCTAGCCCCCATTTCTCAAAGAGTTCCTACGACAGCAAAAGAAACAATGGCATATAGTCTCATTTAGGGATTTTTTGGCTCTCAAGCAAGTATCGCATCCTACCACCCACTCACGCACATTTATGTGTACTGTTCACCACTAGAACCCTATCAATAAGACTTTAGGTGTTGTGGCGGCACGGTTTGGTGCCAAAAAACTCTAGCTTGCAGACGTGACTGCAAAACACTTTTGGTGGGGGTCGTGGTCTAAGAAATGACTCATCGCACAGGAAAAACCACTCAAACATGGCACGTGGTTTGAGAAAATACAGTCCAAACCACCAATCGCGGCTTTACTAGAAACCTCTATCACAAGTTGTAGAGGGATCATAGGAAAAATTGCAAAAATATGCTGCCCAACAAGCAAAGAAGTCGCGGGTAGCAACGCAGGAACAAATCATGAGCTTCCCAAGCCACGATTTTGCAAAAACAACACCTATTATAGATGCTGCAAGTAGAAAAACCCTTTCTTGATCTTCTCCAACCTGCAATTCCTTCACATTAAGGGATCCCGAAAACACCCTCAGCCAGATGCATGCGTCCCTCTGAAAAAATTCTCGAAAAACTTTGATGATTTTTTCCAGAAGCCCTTGATCTCAATAAACTTCAAAAAAAAATCTTCTAAAATTTTTTAAAATTGTCTAGTATAACTTTACAATTTTTCATAAAAAGTTGTTAAAAACTTTTGGAAATTTATTCCAGGCAAAGTAACGAGAATCGGAATCGGCAAGGCTGCATCAAATCACGAATCGGCCATGAATCGGAATCGAATCGGCCATGAATCGGCAAATTTAAAAAACCCTTGAAATTTAGAGATATTAACAATTTAAAACTTATTTCATGCACCCTTTATTGAATATAAATTAAACACACTATAACATAATCAAATAGAAGCTAACATACATAAACAAGGAACATAAACGATAAATCTATCACATACGTTACATATTTATGCAGCCTAGAAGCATGAGTTAAGATGAGAATGTCACATAGTATCATAAAAATATTTAAACAACAAAAACAATTGTAACCATACCATCATGATCATACCATCACATACTTCAAGTGCAAGTTCAACATCAAAGATTCAAGAATCAAAACATTAAAATTAAATCATAACTTCAGTTCAAGTATCATTGTTTGAAGTTCAACTAATGGATTAATAATTTATTGATATTCTTCTTCTTCATCATCATCATCTTCTATATGGAGCCTAATAAGACTCTAAGGTTACTTTTCCCCACTTTTATTGGTGAAGTTTCCACCCCAAATTATTAAATGGGGGTTTGGGGGCAAAGCTCCCAAAACGGGATCTAGGGGCAGCAAATCATAAATGTAAGATGAAGATCCATGAAACGTATGTCTATCAGTATTGGATAGTTGCATTCATTGGTCGTTAAGAGACATATCTTTCCAAATCGCACCTCGCCTTGAACATTTGTTATTTGAACATTTTCTATTTGCACAAACCAACTATAGGGTTATAACAAAGAGGACAAACACAAAAAAAGATAAAAAAACAAGTGTTTTTTAATTTTTTTGACTTCACTTCACTTGAAGCCGCGTGGCCGATTCATGCCAGTTCACGCAAGTGATTCAGGCGATTTTTTGCATGAATCGGCGATTTAGGCAATTCATGCCAAAAAACCGCCGATCTGATTCACCGGCTCCAATAAAATCGACCATGATGAACCGAATCGCCGAACCGACGATTTAATGGCGATTCTTGTTACTATGATTCCAAGTATAAAACTACAAATTTAAAAAATTGTTAAAAAACTTATGGGCTCTGATACCATGAAATGATAAACGATTGATTGACAATAAAATAATTACAAAAAAGACAAAGGCCCCTTAAATAAGGAAATACAAAGACGATGTTTCTTAAAGAAACAATCGTTAACAGAAAGAAGAAATAAAAAGATACTAAATTATCACACATTTAATAGAGAGTTGCTAACTAAACTAATTAGACAACTTAAGAGGATTAAATGACAATTATAAGGTAAAATATATAATATTATTCTAATACCAACTACCAACCATACGTATACAAGAACTACTCTTTCTGATTACAAAATATATCAAAGTTCATTTAGCTGACTACACACCTTTTAACCCCATCTAATCATTTGTGCATTCCCTAATCCATGGATGAGAAAGGGGTCAACTCCTTGCCATAAATGGCTACCCAATTTGTCAACTCAGCCTTAAATGCATTCTCCTTCTGTGAAGGAAGCTCACACGGGCCCTTTCCCAAAAGTACCATACAAGGAATTTAATATCCCTTTATTCCTTACCCCCGCATATCTTTACAATGTATAGAAAAGAAATGCCTTTAGAGCAAGATCTTATCCATATCCCAAGGGTACTTGACCAAGTACCAATCCCCTCTCAACTCCTCCCATGGTGACACTTGTCTATTAAATTTTTACCATGGAAAGTGACTCTCAAAAGTGTATTTGCCTGTGACTTTTGAGTGGTTAATGTGGGCCTCGTCTCCTGTGCATCGGGATTCTCCTTCTGACGTGTCTTTTCTACTTCACTCACGTGACTCCCTAATGCAAGGGTGATCAAATTTTAATCCTGATTGTTCCTTTGTGCTAATCCAAACCATCCATGTTTAGGGTTACTGTTTGAGGTGGTGAGTTAAATTTTGAATAAAAGAGGAGAGGCAGCAGGGTATTTCATATTTTTGAATAACATGTTCATGAGTAGCATCGAATGAGGAGAAGACGTGAAAACAAAAAAAAAGTCTTCTATAGATACAACAAAGAGAAGGGAGAAGAATCTTCTTGACTAAAAAGACTCATTATCTGAAGAAACCAGACAGGTTCCAGCAGCAGCGTGGACAACAGATGTTGTGTTGTTGAACGTCTTTTTGAGTCAGCTGAGAAAATCATCATTTTGAGCTAAGTGATTACTAATAATGATAAGGGTTTTGTTTTCTTTCAATTGTAAAGATTGTTGATAAGACAGGTAAGATAAGATAAATTTATTAATGTCCAACAAAAGACCACAAAGGGGGTCCAAGGGACTGCTGAAACAAAAGCAGATGGCCAGCCCACAGCAAGGACACCAAACGGTGCCCGAGGAGAGAAAAGGAAATAACTAAAGCAAGAAAAAACAAACATCCAAAGAATGGCTCTAATCACCCGAGAAAAAATCCAAAACCAAAGGATAGGCCATATGGCGAGAAGGAACCCCTAGCCACCTCTGAAGACCCTTGGAGGAGGAAGCAGTAGAAGACCGTTGCAGAGTAGAATTCCTGCAAGGCCTCATGGATCTGGTATGGCCAGAAGGGGGACCAAGGTGCCGCTTGGTACCATGCGCAGGGGAAACCACCATGAAGAAAGAGGAGATGAGCTGGCCGGTGTATTGCCTCGTGGGGACTGATGTTGTAGACAGTGGTCCCGAAGTCTCAACGCCTCCTGGAGATAAAGCACAAGGCACCTCTGATCAATGTACCTAAAGGAGGAGAGAGACTAAATCTCCCTGAACAAGCAGTAGAATCTCCCTCTGATCTCGTAGTAGATAGGGTAGTGGAAAATGAAATGCGTCCCCATCTCAACCTCCCCCATGCTACAAAGCTGGCAAATCATGTCCTCCCTGACCATCTGACGATTGGTTTGAATGCAAAGCCAATGCAATCCCACTTTGAAGGAGCCCAGGGAGATGCAAAGTGCATGCGACCAACGGTGAGAAAGGTAAGGACGGACAATGATTTCGTCTTGTATCTCGAGCAAGTGTACAGAGTAGAAAGCCATCTTTGGGCGAAGTCCCCCAAGGGGATTAACACAAGTAGTGCGGATATACTACCTGTAAATGTCCATTCTAATGTGCATATTCAGCTCCTTCCGAGACAGAAGGAGAATAGAGGGGGCATCCAATGAGTACTGGAAAGGAGGAAGACGGTCAATCTCTATCCCAATTAAACCTAGAAGAGTTGATGCCTAAGCAAACCAGCAACGAACTCGACCCGATGAGACGAAAACTACAATAGCCTTCGAGGAACGATAAGCAAGGTAGGAATATCTATGACGTCCCTCAACGAAGTCCGCAAAACACCGGAGACGATGCAAGAAACAAACTAGGTTGAAAATGGTACCAAGTCTGAAAGGGTGGGCGAACTCAATAAGGACAATACTATGAGGGGTAGATTGCTCTCATCGAATGATGCGCCGAAGGAGGGTCTCGACCCGGCTCAATCAAGGCCCAGACAGACTCCAACAGAGAGGGGCCCCAAACAACCGACCCATAGAGCATCATCGACCTAATCAGAGTGTCCATAAGAGTCATCTTAGACGTGGTGCCTGGAAGTGATGACGAAAACATTCTCTCTAGAAGGGCCAAAGAACCATACCCTTTGTTGATGCAAGGCTGTAGGGAAGGTCTCATGTTGAAGCGAGGGCCAAAGAACTTCACCCCTAGATGTGTACGAAGAGGAGATCTCAACCTCAACACCCTGGAAAAAGAAATGGAGTTAGAAGTCCTAAGACTATTAAAAACCATCACCTTATCCTACCCAGGTTAACTATCAGTTGTCGTGAATCACAGAAAGAAGCAAGGCCATCAAGAAGTCTCTATAAGCCCTCCGGGGAGGAAGCCAGGAGGACCACATCATTGAGCAAGATAGAAATCAAAACCTTGTGCAAAGAACAACCATCCCCAGGAAGTGAGTGCTCCTAAAGAAACATCTCCAGCTCATTAATATCTATGTTACCAAGTTCGCACCCTGAGCCCTCGAACCAGGTTCGGGTGTGTTGTAACATATTCACAACTCGCCCATTTCCTATGGGACCCCTGTCTCTTTTAGCTTGCTTGCCCCCTTTTTTGGGCTTTGTCTCAGTAGCTCTAATTGCGTCTCCTTATTCCTTCCAGTTCTAGATATGAAGTGACGAGTTTCGGTCGTGACCATGGAGAGAGCAGTTCCGAATAAAATCAGAAGAGGATCCATCATGGGCTCCAAGCACGCAAAGAATGAAACACAAGGAGTGAAGCTTATTAGATAATAATCCATGGGTGGTCCTCAATCACACCCAACGCATTCACTTGGAGTAGTCTGCCAGTATATTCAATAAGCGCTTCAAACATGGTCGCAGAGAAAATTGAGAACGACTGGTCCGTGAGGCACCTTGAGTACTAAATGGAGTGGGCGAAATAAAGAATCATGATGCCCCTCCCCCAAATCGATCTCAGCACGTTGAGGGAAGAAGAATATGTTC
>MU224858.1:1294087-1324355 GCA_018584345.1 Thuja plicata
ATCGATCTCAGCACGTTGAGGGAAGAAGAATATGTTCAAATTAGTCACAAGTCGAGCATAGTGTTGAAAGAAGATGTCGCCCTGTCTTGCAAATGTCGAGGACCCTCTGTCAAAGGCGACATTGAAACAAATCGCAGTGTTGAAGGGAATTCATGGGAGGTGTAAACGACATGCAGAAACTCCTTTTTCATGTGTCCAAGGAGGTCGGTCATGTTCTTCCTCCGCTTTCATGCATTCTGAATGTATCTTACTACCGCATAGCCACAACATTCAAATCGGTTGCCCCAGCGCAATTCCATGGAAGTCCGGGAGAATTTAAAAAACAAGAAAACTCGCGGCTACTCACCAATCCTGTCCGGAGTCCTCGGAGCGCAGTTCAACGCAGGTTGAGGATGGTCAACAAGGAAAGAGAATCCATCATCGCACCCAAAATGCGCCCGAGCGCAATTCCATGGAAGTTGTGGAGTCCCCGCTAATAGAAAATCCAAGACCAAGCTATTATGCCGCCCGCGAGAAAGGAGTACATTTTCTCCCAAGTCGGGGAATCAGGGAAGTGAAGGAAAATCCTTCATGAGCCCAAAATGCCGCCCGATGAATACGGAGCGCAAGTCAATGCACCGTGGGGAATGGTCAACAAGAGAAACAATCCTCCACCATTTTGCCACCCACAAAATCAGGAGCGTAGTTTCTTGGAGGTCAAGGAATTTCCAAAATAAAACAAAATCCTTCACTCCATCAAAAAATCTCACTTGGTGCAAATCAAAGCGCAAGTCAACGGATGTGAAGGAAAATTCCAAATCCTCCACTTTCTCAAAAGTGTGCCCAAGAGCATTGTGGTGATGATCAAAAGATTTTAAAATTTTGGAAAGACTTAAAATTTTAAAATGCCACCTTTTATGGTCTAATGCATATGGACATTTTCAAAAGGTAATCGAAAAGGGGTGATGATGAAAGATTGAAATGGGAGATTTTATTCAACTATTGGTTGGGAAAGTAATCATGAAGATTAAATTCAATTTAAATAGATGAAATTTGAAACTCGGATTATGATGACAAACTCAAGAAGTTTGAGTCAAGATTTATTTAATATTGGATTTTGTATTTAATTAATGATCTTTGAAAAATCGAAAAATCGGAAATTGGAAAATGTGAGAATTTCAAGGTCGAAGAAATTAGGAGATTCCGAAAAATCCCAAGTCGCGGAAATTGGAAGATTTAAAAATTCCAAATTTTGAAAAACTTCGAAAAGATGGAAAATCTTGAAAAATGAAATCATGAAAAAATTGAAAATCCTAAACTCGTGGAAAAATCCAAACAGTGAGAAAGTTCGAAACTTAGAAAATTTTGGAAAATTCTGGAATTTCGGAAAATCCTATAAAATTCCAAAGTTTTAAAATTCTGAAATCGTGAAAAAATCCAAAACTCGAAAATTTGGGAAGATGGAAAATCTTGAAAATTTATGAAATCATGGAAAAGTTAAAATTCAAAATTTTGGAAAATTCTGGAAATTTAGGAATTTGGAAAAGGCTCGAGATTTCGAAAAAGCTGGGAAATTAAAAACAAAAGGAGTTTTTTGATTTAAATTTAAATATTAATTAAATATTAAATTCTTATTTAATATTTAATTAAAAAACCCTCAAAAATCAAAAAGCAATAAAGAGAAGTTATTAATTAAATATTGATTTTTATCTATATTTAATTATTAATAAAAAAGCGACAAGTTAATTATAAAATTTGGAAGAATAAAGTGGAATTAAATCGCTTTTTTTTAAAGATTAAATATTGAAATTTATTCTTTTTCAATATTTAAAATCAAAAAAACAAAAGGGTGGATAAAATGGAAACTTCATCATAAAGTAAAGTGCTCAGATTGGAATTTTTTTAAAAAAATGGAGAAAAGCAGTGACAAGTGGCGCTTATGGGAAAGAATCTTCGCCCAAATTAGCAGTTTCCTAAAATTAGCTCCTGGCTTTTAAAGCAGCTTTTCAGGGTTTTAATCTATATATGAAGACTCATTTTGTCATCACACAAAGTTTGAGAAATCAAGAGGATTCGAGTGAAGTTTTCCTCGAAAGTTGAGCAGGATTTTTGAGGAAAGAGAAAATTTCCAAACAGAAGGAAATTCATTATTTTCGAAAGACGTGAAGAATTCAAGATCAAAAGTTTCAAAGGAATTTTCCCAGTAAGTTGGTGGAGAAACATGATTTCGTAAAGAAGAGAGAGATTTGACCTCTGAAAGAAAAGATGAAAAATTTATCAGATTTTCAGAATTTCCTCCTTAAGAATTTGGTCTTCTTTTTCTTTCTCCTACACGATTCTTATGTTTGTTTTGATTTTTGTTTTCCAGGAATGGCAGAGCCAAGAGGAACAAGCATGACGAGGAAACAGTTGATAAAGAACGAGCAAAGGAGCTTTTTCCCAGAATCCAAGATTGTTTCGAAGTGGGCAGAGATTGGAGATACTAGTCTTGAAGGCCTAGACATGACAGAGTTTCACAGAAGAATGTTTGGGTATAAAGATCATCAACTGACCAATTTGGCCACCCGAATTGTGAATAGTGGAATTGTGGCTGCACCTGGCTTTGCTCCGGCTTTTCTACATTCCGAGTTGATCGTGGAATGCGCTAGGCACTTCAATCCAAGAGATAGAACAATCAAAGATTCCGATGGAAACACAATTGCAGACCTTTCTCCACCCGCAATCGCTGAGGCGTTTGGAATCCCTTCTTCCAGGAAATTGGTGTTGAAGAGGAAGGAGTAGCCACATAGATTTTTTTCTGCGGGAATTCAATACTGTGAAAATATCATAAATGATAAGTGGTTGAGAAAGAATAGATCCCATCATTCAAAATTGCCAAAGGAGTTGGTTTGGTTGGATTTCCACAAGGAATACAGCGACTTGATCATGATGCTAAGTAGAATCTTTGGCATGTCGCACTCCTATCTGTTCGAGTCATGGATGTGGTACTTTGTCGAGCAAGTGGTTGAAGAACACAATCACATGGACTGGGCTGGAATGATCAGTGACAACCTCAGTGAACAGCTGGCGAACCTGGAGCAATCACAAAATTTTTATATGAGTTCCTTTGTCATATACATGTTGGCACGGAATACGAGATATGAGGGATTGCGATGTAAGGGAGCAATCGAAAGTGGCACTCCACGGCTGAGAGTTCATGAGTGTTACCCTCAGTTGCATTTACAGGCCATAGATGATTATGTCCGAGTTAATGATGCCTTCGTAATGCGAATTGTGAGAAGCCTGCAAAAGAAATTGCACATGAGATTGTCTGAAGGAGCAATGAAGCTAGTGGAGGAATACGGAGCCTGGTTTATTCAGTTTCCCACCTTCTCTTACATCTGAGTGCAAGGATTTTCGGCACAACAGTACAAGCTGCCAAGATATCCTACGGACAAGATGGTTCTGTTGGAGCTTACTCGGCAAT
Source organism: Thuja plicata (assembly GCA_018584345.1). Lineage (NCBI taxonomy): Eukaryota > Viridiplantae > Streptophyta > Pinopsida > Cupressales > Cupressaceae > Thuja > Thuja plicata. Next base: position 1,297,533 of record MU224858.1, read on the forward strand.
TGACAGTGTATGACAAGATTCAAAAAGGAAAGAAGAAGCTGGGATTGGATTTCCCGATTTCCATAGGAGAAGATAAAGCTGAAATGTGCCCGTGTCTAAAAGTTGCTAAGAGATCCCAGGATGAGTTACATTTCTTCCATCTGCCATTCTACTTAGGAAGGGCAGATTTTGATCCTTCTAACAAAATCAAGTCGATGGCAGGAGCAAGGTATCAGCATAGGACGCACCTTGAAGATTTTTGGGCCAATGCTGCAGATGAAAATGAGATTAAGAAAAGGATGCGCTCCAGATTGCCCCTGAACATCATCAGAGATTGCAAACTCTTTCACGTCCCTGATCAAATGAAGGAAAATCCAAATGTGCTTTAGAAAGGGTATAATCCAGAAAAGGAAAGGGTTACTCATCCCTATGACTGGCAAAGAAAGGAGATTCCAGATCTTGATGTTTTGACAAAACCAGTCCTGGACTCACTGGCAAAGAAAGGAGATTCCAGATCTTGATGTTTTGACAAAACCAGTCCTGGACTTCACAAGGTGGTGGATTGAGAGACAACTTGGTAGAATAAATATACCGAAGGAGGACTGAACCTACGAGTTATTAGGGCATCAACCACTACGGGATGAAAGACCAAAGGAAGCATCAGGAGAAAGGATTGAAGAAGGAGAAGTTTTCTTAGGGAGTGCGGAGCATAGAAAAGAAAGGAATATTGCTCAGGAAACACACACAAAGAGAAGGTTGGATCTCCATATTGAAGAGCCACAATAGAAGAGACCAAGAGTCGAGGGGATGCCATCCTCACCCAGCCGGACTCCAAGTGTGCAGGAGATAGGCACCTTTTCCAGGCAAGAAGTAGAATCAAGTAGGAGGAGAGCTGAGCAAGGAGAGCAACATGTGACGAGGTCAGTTCAGGATAGATTGAGCATTAATGCCAATGAGGGGCTTGCACCAGCAAAAAGTAAGGAACAAGATGTTACCACTGAGGAAAGTCTTGGTGTTTTCTTAAGAAGGATAATAGAGGAAGAGATTCCCACGGCTGAAGATGAGATTCCCACGATAGAGACACCAGTCCCAGAGGTGATGGTGGAAAGTCCTGGAGCTAAGGAAATTGATACAAAAGCGGTGCAGGAACAGAAGCAGGTGGCAGTTCAGAAGAATCAAGGAGCCGCCATTCCAGAATGGGTGAGGCAGAGACTCCAAAGAAGTCAGGAAAAGGATGTTGACCCAGCTTTCGAATTGCAGGAAATTATGAACAGGGTCAACCAATCACATGAGAAGGGAAAAGCTAAGAGGTTTGCGAAGATTGTACGAGATGAGTCTGGGTCCAGAACCCTTCAACTTGCAACACCGGTCGTGGACAAAGCGAAGGATCAAATCGCTCCAAACGAGTATAACGTGGCCGAGTTTGACTTAGGTCATGCCTCCCGAGAGCAGGTATCGGAGGAGCTTGATGATTCTACACAGGCGGTCAAGAATAAGATGAGGAGATTAGAAGAGAAGTATCGGAGGCAGAAAGGAGAGATCAAAGCAGTATGCGACTACATCAAAAGTCTACCTCATCCAGTAAGGGAGGAAGGTCCATCTTTTGTCCCTCCGCTGGTTGTTCCAACTGAGGCGGTAGAGAGTATAGATAGGATCAGGAGAAATTCTCAAGGGGCAGAGGCTTGGATCGAGGGCATCCAAAATGAAGCCCACAAGCATGCTAAGGACTTGGTGCGAGTCTACAACAGGGCATTGGCCATCCTTTCCCGGATTCAGTGCATGGAGGAATTGTGGTAGGATGAGCATATCTATCAGGATGAGATGATCGCGGAATTACAGGAGTTGATAGAGACACCCAGGCAGGTGCTAGTTGACCATGGGATCGTTAAAGAGGGAGAAGCATATGATTTCACCCAATGGTATGGAGCTGTGCTCATGGCCAAGGAAATGTTTGGGTATTTCATTGAGCAGTCTTCTCGATTGAAGGGAATAGCTAAGAACATCAAACAAGAAATCTCCAACACTGTCGCATCACTGGTATCAAAAAGGTTGTATGAAAAGGAGATAACTATAGACAACCTGAAGAGTAAATTGGAGGATTTCTTCAGATTGAACTTCTTCACCAGTGATGATTTCGAGAACTTCTCCACCTTCTCGAATGATATGCACACTGCTCAGGATTTGTTGTCGGAATGGGAGGACAGGTTGAGGAAAGCTGAACAAGCTATGGTAGCTTTGGAATTCAAGCAGGAATCAGCACCGAGTGTCAGTATAGATGAGTTAGAAGCAATATTGGGAAGATTCCAGGCATTCAGGCAGAGCGGTGAAAGGTAGATTCCATGGTAGAAATGCATTTAATGCATACTGGGCACGATTAATGGTCATTTATTGCACCCCTCTCCTTCTGAGCATGCACACATAATGGGTACTTATTGCCCACTATGATGGTGGATTCCTTTTGCATTAATGTAGATTCCTTCTTCCTTGACCTAACCCTAATTAGGGCTGAGGTGGCAAAATTTGGGCCATCGGTTATTGTTTGATCCGGGCCACTCATTGTATTCGAGGACCTATATAAAGGCCTCACTTCTCATTTGTAAGGGCCGGAATTTTGAGATTGTTGCTAAAGAGCTACTGAGACAATAAAGTTTTCATTGTTGGTTTCATGGTGAATACTTGATGTGTTTTAGTGCTTGCTTGGTTTCATAATTCCCTCATTTAGTTTAGATTTGTTGGATAATGTTAGATTAAGTGTTGTGATTGCAATGATAAATATGATGGTGTTTTGATGAGTTCCTTTGGTTCATACTTTTGACGTTTTACTAATTGTAAATCGTTGTGCAAAGTTAGCCTGAACCTCATTCATGCATATGCTTAACTTCTGTCATTCGCGTACATTGTTCTTCATGATGGTGTCCGTGGCAGTATGAAAATCCTCTGCATAAACCTTGAAGATTGCACCGGTTCTCGTGTAGTTGTAGTATAACTTGGTGAAGCGGAACCTGGTTATTGGGAATTTGTCCACCAAAGTATTGACCATTGTTATCATTGCCCTTACGAGTACATTAAAACTTCTGAACCCTACTTCCTTTTGCTTTCCGCATATTCTGAAAATTCCAAAAAAGTGTTTCATTGCAAATCTTTCAAGACTGAAACGTAAGGCCCCTTGTGATATTCAGCAAATCACATTTACCACCGAGCTTATCCATGGTCAAGACCTGACACAAAAAAGGAACCTTGGAGTGACCTATATGATCTTCTCGCAATCTTAGCATATACGGAACTTTGATCAAGAGAGAATAAGATACCTCGATGTTTTATTCTACTATTTGGTGGGTCATAAAACGCACATCAACAAGGTGCAAACCCGGTGTGGTTTGTCTGCGGGTTTGTGTTGGGTGCGCACAGGGTGCGCTCCTAGCACTGTGGGTGTGAACCTAGGCGCACCCACAATTTTATGCACACACCCTGTGCGCACCCAACATGAACTCGAGTGCACCAACTGAGTAGTAGGGCAAACCCGTGAGAACCCACAGCCCAAAGTTGAAAAAGTGGGCCCAAACGTACGTTTAAAACATTTTTTTATTATATTTTATTCCTAACCCTAAAACACCCTAATATGAAGCCTTCAAACACACTTTCACTTTGGCATTTGCCATTCATCAATGATCAAGCATCATACTATAAAATGATTTAGTTTTACTATTTTGCATATTTCTCTTATTTTTTTGTATATATATATGCATACATACGTACCCATACATACCCAAACCCCTAAAAAAAATCATGTACCTATGTACTAGGTTCTCGTACCCGAACCCGAATCGGAAGCTTAGATCAATATAGATCCCAAACAAGGTAGCGAACAGAGGGCAACCCTGCTTCACCCCGAAAGTGCTCTAGATGAAGTCTGAAACCCCCTGAGGGGTCTTAATGTGACCAACAACCGTCTCATAGAGTCTCATGATGGCGGTCAAGAGAGAGTTTGAAATACCAACGTCGCAAAGTCTCTAGAAAAGGGTCGTCCTAGGCACTGAATCCAAAGCCTTTTGGAAATCACCAAGGCAGCAATAGACCTTCGAGGAGCGATGTCAAGCCTCCTCAATAATAGCCCTGAGAGTCAAAATATGGTCCATGGTCTGATAATCCGATCTAAAACCAGCCTAACCTCTAGCCTGAATATGACGTCGGTCCAGCTCCCGAGAAAGAATAGTGTGCAACATTGTGCCGTACAATTTAGAGAAAGTATGCCCAACCATGATAGTCCTGTAGTCATTGGGATTTGAGATGGGGCAAGCCTTGTATATCGGATGGATGATATGTCGTGACCAAGAGGGGGGAACCCCATGCAAACCACTTTGTTGAAAAGATCGGTTAGGAAGGGGGCAAACACTGTGAGGCCATGCTTGAGGAATTATGCTTGGAACCCTTCCTTGTTTGCAACCCTTCTACTATTCAAGGACCTAACAGCCTCCCTGATATGGGTGTTGGTAAAAAGATGGCAATGGGGGGGAGTGGTGATAAGGATGGAGGATTGACCGGAGATATCATATAGAGTGGATGTGTGGGAGACTTGCGAGTTGTGATCCAAGGTGGGGGAGACGGGGGATCGATGAGGAAAAAGGGTGCGCCAGATGGCTTTGGGGGAGTGGATGAGCGAGGCACGAAGCGTTCTACCGTGTTGCACGATGAAGATGCGTTTCTTGTGGTGGAGGAATCGGCGGTAGGATTTTTCCAGCCGGGTGAACAAAGTCGGGTGAAGGGTGAAAGTTGTGTAATAAGTGCAGTGGAAGGATTTGCAATCATCATCAAACCACTTATTAATAGGGCAAGTGTTCCTGCGCTTGGGGTGAGGGATCAACGAGGTGGTACGGTGGGGGAAAGAGTTGAGGGCAGCCTCCCAAATAGATGACGAAAGGCGGTCAAACATGGTGGAGGCGCACTCGAGGGTGGAAAAGGAGTCTGGGGGAGGAGCTGTCTGAGGTGAAGGGTGAAGGGGTCCTAGTCTCCATCGTCATAGTAGGAGGTGCGGGGGGAAGTTGGCGACAAGGTAGGAGGGGCTGAAGGCGAGGGGGAAGGGTATGCATGGATGGTGAGGCTGAGATGGGCATGGTCAGCCAAGGGAAGAGGGGTGATGGTGAAACGGCTAAAGGAGCGGTTGAAGACATTTGTTAATAAAATTTACCTTTCTTCTGTGTTTTCCCCTTCGGGGGTTTTATCCTTGAGCTTTTGCTCAAGCTAAAGTGTCATTGTTGTGTCTTCTATTTCATTTATTTCCTATGCTGTAGTGTTTCAGATTTATGCATAAAGGTTTGTTGTAAAGGTCTCTACATTCATGTTAGTTCATGTTTTAAACATCATTGTTTATCTATTGCAAGTGGCATCGTTTACAGTATTTATTTTGAATGAGAAACTGTGAAAACTTAAAGATGGTTGATGTGAAAGTAAACAGTGCAGTTAATCACATCATTTTCAACTCAAATTTAACATTGTAACCATATTGTGAGTCGAGAGATTATCTCTCCTCCACCATTGATCCTTAAGATCAAATGCTAGCCCTCCATTCACATTCCTCACATTCATACTAACAACACTTAACCATTTTTATCATCTTGCTTTCAAATACTTCGAGAACTGTTATCTTGTCAAAATTCCATGAGCACACATCAAAACCAATCGCATTGGAAAAATCTACACGAGGAGATCATCATACTCGGTTTGCAATGGATTTTTCCATGTTTTTATCTCTTTTTAGCCTAATCTTGAGTGCTGCGTTGTTTTATGCTTTTGATCATTTATAGTGCAATTTTGTCAACTTAGGAATCACATTTCATTGCACATACATTCTAGAGTGATCAAAGCATATTAATGGTGTACGGCTTGGCTTTATAAATTCGTTGGTTGATCCGTCCAACCAAGATATCTTGGTCCGTGTGCAACATCTGCCGGATTATGCTTTGTGTTGGCACTTGCAGAAAATTTCATGTTTCTGTGCCTATTTTTCTATGTTTTTTGCAATTTTCTTTGGTCTCTGCCATTAAAACCCTAATTGTCTTGGCCATGTTATATTTCGTCGTTACCTTTTCGGGCCACTTAAGTGATCCCTTTTGGCATGTGCGCTTTTCCTTTCCATGCAGTCGTGAGATCTCCCAATGATTTTCGAATATTCTTTCCATTCTCGCGACATAGCGATTTTCTTTGGTCGAGTAATCTCTTAACGAAACAGAATATTCTTTTGTGATCATGCGACCTAGTGACTGTCGTCCGATTAAAGCAAATCCTGTGGTAGTCGGGAGATCTCGTAATGTAACCCGGGTTAATGAATTTGAATGGCGACTTCGAGACTCCTCAGTCGCATTATCTCCAGATTTGACCAAGGTTTGATGTCGGGTTTCAATGTTAAGGGTTGTCGGGAAGTCTCTTGATTTGACCCAAGGTTAGTGTTTTATCTCCCAACGACGAGATTACACAGTCGCTAAATTGCCAAATGAAACCGAGGTGAAAGATGGGTCGAGTCAGAGTCAGGGTTGCAGATTGAAGACCAGTTAATGATCGTGCAGGTTGATCAAATCTTGTGGCTGTCGTTAAGCCTTAAAGCCAAAGATGCAGTGAAGTTATGTTCAAGGGAAAGCGAGAGTGTGCCACGCGTCCTTGGCGGGCCCGGATGCAGTACAGGAAGGATGAATGTCCAGTCGCCAGATCTCGTGAAGAATTAGGGTTTGCATTAAAAATCATGAGATCTGGTGAGGACCATCGGCTGAAGATGAGAAGTTGATCAACGGTAGTCGGGTTATCTCCTGATAAATGTTGAAAGGTCAAAGTCATTCAGCGATCACGAGACTAGGGTTTAGTCGCCAAGTCTCCAGATGTTGATCAAAGGTTTAATGCTGAGTTAAGAATACCTTCAGTCGCCCAGTCTCCGGATTTAACTGCAGTTAGGCAAAATGTCTCGCAAATTGGAGTTTACTCAGTCTCTGAGTCTCCAAATGTATCAGGGTTACGGATGAGTCAGGTCAAAGGACGGGACAGATGTCAGTGTCAGAGATGACTGAGCAGTTGTAAGCAAATGATATGGGGACATGTGTCTTGCGGGCTCGTGCTTCATGCGATCAGTCTACAGGTCTCGTGATGGAGAGCGAATATTCCAATCTGTTCGGCGACTATGAGTTTCTCTTCAGTCGCGTAATCTCCTGATGAGGGGGAATATTCCAAATTGATCTAGAGACTTCCCGACAGCCGTTGAATGCAGTTTCAATCTGACAGTGGTCGTTGAATCTCGTGATGAGACCAGGGTTAAGATGAAAATCTGGTGATCAAGAGACAAAGGGGAAATGTGTAACCAGAGTTTGTTGTCGGGTTATGACCAAGTCAGAAGAGTAAAGGCCGGATAAATTAGTGAAGATCCTGCGGTCATCGTAATGCCTTAAAGTAAAGATGGAGATTTTTAATGCCTAAGGCATCATGACGGGCCACCACGTGTCCGATCAGATCAAATAGGTGCAGCTCCCGGGTAAAGTTAAATTAGATCAACGGCTGTGTTTTAAAATGAAGATCAAGTTTAAATCTAGGTCGTTAATCAGGCATTCCGCGCCGTTTGTGACCGTTTGCTATTAAATTTGAATATTTTATGTCTCGGACTTCATGGCAATGGCATGTTTTCCAAGTTGCAGACAGGGTAGATGGATCCACCGTTTCTTTTCCAATCTGATTAATGGTGATTGGAGTTGCTTCCACGATTGTTGCTGATTTTCCGGGATTTCTCACATGGAATTGATGACAGATATGACTAGATTGTTGCAGGGTATGGTGAGGGCTGACATTAGATTTGTTTCAATATCGGTAAAAGGGGAGATGTTCCAGCCAGTACCGGGATTGCTTCCGCAGGTGGTTTTGACAGAGGATAATTATGAGTGATCTTTTGAAGAAAGATCGATTGACAAAGAGGACTACATTAATTGTCTGATGGTGGTTGTTGAAACCCTTTCCTAGGGTTTCCATCTACCTACATATGCCAGTTTTCTTTCTGTTGTAAGAGTTCGAATTTTGCGTTCCTAAGTGTTGGTCCCAAGCTTTGTTCCAGTGGGATATAGCAGACGGTATCATATTGTATGTAGACTGAATAGAAAGTTCTTGTAGTCTTTTGTAGGTTATTGAAGTGGTCTGTTCTCAGATCAGATTAGAGCATGTACATGATTCATTATACTTAATACAATTATTCCATGCTTTCAAGTCTCTCCTTGGTGTCAATCCTATGAATTCTGGGTTTTCTGATCCACTGCATAGGGTTACCTGTGTATATGTTCTGATCTTTAGTTCTTGATCTAGGATCAAGTGAAATATACTTCAGATAGGGCATAGATTCATCTTGTTTCGTCTACAGAAGGATTTCTATAAGTAGTGGATGGGCTGGAATAATTGTGTTTATGGTTTTGAGTCTTTGACAGTAGTTGGTTCATGTTTTCTGTATCTGTTTTTGAGATCTGCCCAATGGATAATGGCACTGATCAAGGATTAGTAAATTTTGTTGAGATACATGTCTGATAGGTTCTTGGCTATATTCTGCATCTTTATACATCAAAACCATTTCCAAGTCCTAGTTGTTTGTGGTTGTTGGTTGTATGTCCTACATGGTAATGGAGAGTCAATGAATGCCTGGTTAACATTGAGCACTTTCTTACCATGATCTGCTGTTAAATCCAGAAGTATAAGGTGTTGTAATGAGTTGAGTGTTATCTGGATTAGGTATACCCGCCTTGGTTTTGCAGAGCCAGAAGTGCAGAGGGCAGTCTTGTCCCTATAGTTGGTCCAGTTGTCTTACAGAGCTCTCATACTTGGAGCTAACCACTCCTAACATCAGTCTCAAGGCATATTGGCAACTTTAGATAGCATAAGCGTTTTTGAACACCAACAAAATGGCGACTGTACTAGGGAAGTCACTAACAAGATAGTGACTCAGCTAGGGAAGTACAAGGACAGCAAGTTTAAGATGAATCATTCCTTGCTTTGCTGAATCGTCCCAGAGTCGAGTTATAGAATCCTGTGCTACAAGGAAGATATTCCTCATGTTTTGTAAAATGAGTCAGGTCTGTTCTGTTTGTCATTGCAAAGTGTCTGAAAGTCCTAGTCCTTGAAGAAATCCAAGTACTATCTCACATTGGGTGAGTGGCGACTCCGAGTTCTCTGATTTGCACCAGTGTGCACATTTGAAGATAGACTACAAAGAAGAGGTGGACTTGCAGTGACAGAGGCAGCAGATATTTGGGCTCCTGGGACTTATAGTGTTAAGTCAAGAGAGGAATCATTGGAGGACTCTATATGGGGTGTGTTGTGAGTTTGCTGATTTGAAGAAGGTCAGAGCTGGGAAAGAAGATCTCAGCTGATACAAATCTTTTCCTCTACAAAGAGGTGGCGGCTCTACAAAGATTCAGAAAGGTGATTTGAAGGTGACTCCAGATCACATATTTTGCAGCAAATCCAATACATCCAAGTATTTTTCAAAGTTCTAAAACTTTCCTTATTAAGTGATCAAAGCACTAAGAAAAGGAATAAGGTGTGAAGAGAGGTCTACATACTTCAAGTTTTAGTTGCATTTTTGCAAAATCATATGGAAGTATTGTATTAAATTAAAATGGGTAAACTTGAGGAGGAGCTTGCATTATTAGACCAGGGCATCCTTAGGGATTGCATATTATTGATGAGATTGAAGGTTGGAGGGAGAAGGGAACTATCAATACCTTTTTTCTATGAAAGGTTTTGTGATGTATATGATGAGCTTCTAGGGGGTGCTGAATTTTCCGAATCTGTGTTTATTGGTTTATTTTTGGAACTTTGTTTCCCTGAATCAACCCATTGGCCAGCCTCCTTGTGGGAAGAGCGTTATGTGCATGTTAGGGATTGGATAACCAATGTTGCAGATCTTGAACTTGAAGATACACTTGAGGTTGTGTCTGATAGTGTTGTTACTGAGAATGATAGAACTTATGAAGGAGATGTGTCTAGTGCTGACACTCTCTCTTACAATCATGAAAGTGATGCTCTTTCTCAGTATGGGGCAGAAGATTGGTGCAGTCAGCAAGAAAAAGAAGATTGTATAAGTGAAAATGTTGCTGAGGACTGCTTATCAGAGGAGGGTGATGTTAAGGATAGTGGTTCACTTCATAGTGAAAAAATTTCAGATTTGTTGTCTTGTGAATATCTCAGATTTTCAGGGAGGGATAGTTCTGAGTTCTCACACCCAACAAACATTGATTTTGACCAAGAGCATGAGTCAGTGGGGTCTGACTTTGACATGTGTGCTTCTGATTCTTCTGCTGCCTCTGCACTACCAGACTATAACCAGGTTCAATATGATATATCAGATGATGAAGTCATCAATATTTGTTCAGTTCCAAGTGGTGAAGATATGCCTGATACAATGTTGAGCACTGATTGGGACAGTTGTGTAGATTTTGAATCTTTCTCTGATTCTGAATCTTCTATTAAGCCATTAAAGGATGGCCTTTTAGTTTCTCAATTTTCACATTTTTATGATGAGTGTGTTGATGTCTTCTATTCGACACACCAGCAATTTTTGGGTTTGTCTAATGCTAACAGGATGCAGGATGCTCCTATTTTTTACGATGAGATCCCAAGTGATAGGTCTCCTCAGTGTTTGCATGAAGTTGAAAGTGTTTTTTCTTTTGATATGCAAACTGCTGATGTGAATGGATCCAGTTGTGCTTGCCCTAGCAGTGTGAAAGAGCTTGAGCGCTCTTCTTTTCAGTGGGACAGTGAGTTTCCCAGATATGGCTTGAAGGTTGAAGATGATACATGTTGCAGCTATCACAGTGATTTCATATTTAATGAGTGCAACATGCATATGCCATATGTTTTTCACGTGTCTGGTTTTCTTTTTAGCTCAGATAGTGAAGGTGCTTTCATTTCTTATGGTGAGCTAATGGAAAGTGATAGTTATTCTGATCAGACAAGTGAAAGAATTTGTTTAAGCTTGCTTTCAATGCAAGGAGCAGAAAATTGTCTATGACAGAGGCAAGCTGGATCAGGAATTTTGGTGGCTTTGGGCCATTAGAGCTGATTTGATTTCCTTCAGATCAGCGAATAAATTGCAGATGTGTTCTCTCTGCTGCTAGAAGTAAGTTTCCCTTCTGTTGTTTCCTGCTTTTTGTTTTAGGTTAGGTTTCTTTCCTGTAGGTGGTCTGCTTCTCCAAGTGATTCTGAATCCTTGCCACGCTTGCAAGAAGCATGAATCCCCAAACGGAGCCACTGTTGGCACTTGTAGAAAATTTTATGTTTCCATGCCTATTTTTCTATGTTTTCTGCAATTTTCTTTGGTCTCTGCCATTAAAACCCTAATTGTCTTGGCCATGTTATATTTCGTCGTTACCTTTTCGGGCCACTTAAGTGATCCCTTTTGGCATGTGCGCTTTTCCTTTCCATGCAGTCGCGAGATCTCCTAATGATTTTCAAATATTCTTTCCCTTCTCGCGACTTGGCGATTTCCTTTGGTCGGGTAATCTCTTAACGAAACAAAATATTCTTTTGTGATCATGCGACCTAGCGACTGTAGTTCGATTAAAGAAGATCCTGTGGTAGTCGGGAGATCTCGTAATGTAACCTGGGTTAATGAATTTGTATGGCGACTTCAAGACTCCTCAGTCGCATTATCTCCAGATTTGACCAAGGTTTGATGTCAGGTTTCAATGTTAAGGGTTGTCGGGAAGTCTCTTGATTTGACCCAAGGTTAGTGTTTTATCTCCCAACGACGAGATTACACAGTCGCTGAATCGCCAAATGAAACCGAGGTCAAAGATGGGTCGAGTCAAAGTTAGGGTTGCAGATTGAAGACCAGTTAATGATCATGCAGGTTGATCAAATCTTGTGGTTGTCGTTAAGCCTTAAAGCCAAAGATGCAGCGAAGTTATGTTCAAGGGAAAGCGAGAGTGTGCCACGTGTCCTTGGCGGGCCCGGATGCAGTACAGGAAGGATGAATATCCAGTCACCAGATCTCGTGAAGAATTAGGGTTTGCATTAAAAATCATGAGATCTGGCGAGGACAGTCGGATGAAGATGAAAAGTTCATCAACGGTAATCGGGTTATATCCTGATAAATGTTGAAAGGTCAAAGTCATTCAGCGATCATGAGACTAGGGTTTAGTCGCCAAGTCTACAGATGTTGATCAAAGGTTTAATGCTGAGTTAAGAATGCCTTCAGTCACCTAGTCCCCGGATTTAACTGCAGTTAGGCAAAATGTCTCGCGACTTGGAGTTTACTCAGTCGCTGAGTCTCCAGATGTATCAGGGTTACGGATGAGTCAGGTTAAAGGACGGGACAGATGTCAGTGTCAGAGATGACTAAGCAGTTGTAAGCAAATGATATGGGGACACGTGTCTTGCGGGCTCGTGCTTCATGCGATCAGTCTCCAGGTCTCGTGATGCAGAGCGAATATTCCAATATGTTCAGCGACTATGAGTTTCTCTTCATTCGCGTGGTCTCCTAATGAGGGGGAATATTCCAAATTGATATAGAGACTTCCCGACAGCCGTTCGATGCGGTTTCAACCTGACAGTGATTACTGAGTCTCGTAATGAGACCAGGGTTAAGATGAAAATCTGGCGATCAAGAGACAAAGGGGAAATGTGTAACCAGAGTTTGATGTCGGGTTATGACCAAGTCAGAAGGGTAAAGGCAGGATAAATTAGTGAAGATCCTGCGGTCGTCGTAATGCCTTAAAGTAAAGATGGAGATTTTTAATGCCTAAGGCATTACGACGGGCCACCACGTGTCCGATCAGATCAAATAGGTGCAGCTCCCGGGTAAAGTTAAATTAGATCAGCGGCTGTGTTTTAAAATGAAGATCAAGTTTAAATCTGGGTCGTCGATAAGGCATTCCGCGCCATTTGTGACCGTTTGCTTTTAAATTTGAATATTTTATGTCTCAGACTTCATGGCGATGGCGTGTTTTCCAAGTTGCAGACAATGTAGATGGATCCGCCATTTCTTTTCCAATCTGAGTAATGGTGATTGGAGTTGCTTCCACAGCTGTTGCTGATTTTCCGGGATTTCTCACATGGAATTGATGAGAGATATGACTAGATTATTACAGGGTATGGTGAGGGCTGACATTAGATTTGTTTCAATATCGGTAAAAGGGGAGATGTTCCAACTAGTACCAGGATTGCTTCCGCAGGTGGTTTTGACAGAGGATAATTATTTGAGTGATCATTTGAAGAAAGATCGATTGACAAAGAGGACTGCATTAATTGTTTGATGGTGGTTGTTGAAACCCTTTCCTAGGGTTTCCATCTGCCTACTTATGCGAGTTTTCTTTCTGTTGTAAGGGTTCAAATTTTGGGTTCCTAAGTGTTGGTCCCAAGCTTTGTTCCAGTGGGATATAGTAGACGGTATCATATTGTATGTAGATTGAATAGAAAATTCTTGTAGTCTTTTGCAGGTTATTGAAGTGGTTTGTTCTCAAATCATATTAGAGCATGTACATGATTCATTATACTTAATACAATTATTCCATGCTTTCAAGTCTCTCCTTGGTGTCAATCCTATGAATTCTGGGTTTTCTGATCAACTGCATAGGGTTACCTGTGTATATGTTCTGATCTTTAGTTCTTGATCTAGGATCAAGTGAAATATATTTCTGATCTTTAGTTCTTGATCTAGGATCAAGTGAAATATACTTCAGATAGGGCATAGATTCATCTTGATTCGTCTACAAAAGCATTTCTATAAGTAGTGGATGGCCTGGAGTAATTGTGTTTATGGCTTTGTCTTTGACAGTAGTTGGTTCATGTTTTCTGTATCTGTTTCTGAGATCTGCCCAATGGATAATGGCATTGATCAAAGATTAGTAAATTCTATTGAGATACATGTCTGATAGGTTCTTGACTATATTCTGCATCTTTATACATCAAAACCATTTCCAAGTCCTAGTTGTTTGTGGTTGTTGGTTGTATGTCCTACATGGTAATGGAGAGTCAGTGAATGCCTGGTTAACATTTAGCACTCTCTTACCATGATCTATTGTTAAATCCAGAAGTATAAGGTGTTGTAATGAGTTGAGTGTTATCTGTATTAGGTATACCCGCCTTGGTTTTGCAGAGCCAGAAGTGCAGAGGGCAGTCTTGCCCCTATAGTTGGTCCAGTTGTCTTGCAGAGCTCTCATACTTTGAGCTAACCACTCCTAACATCAGTCTCAAGGCATATTGGCAGCTTTAGATAGCATAAGCGTTTTCGAACACCAACACTCTGTTCTATATTGCTTTCCGAGGAGGTACTGGTCTTCCCATGCACTTCCCTCCTTTCATTAGTCAATTACTTTTCTATGGCGGCCTTAGCTTCTTGTAGCCGCTCCTCTGTCTCGGGGTTGGGGTATAGGTTTCTCTTTGCTTGTCCGTGGGTTAGCAATAGTATTTCTTCTTCTACTATGCTTAGGTAGTTCACCCCGGGCTTCGGACATTTAGTGTTATCGTGGTCTCCCGGACCACACCATCTGCACAGGAATTGTGGTGCCTCCTTTGGGCATTCTCTTGCGAAATGTCCCCACTGACTGCATGTATGGCATTGTATCATGGGTTGGCCAATGGTATCATACTGAAGGCGACTTCGGCCTCCTCCACTATTATTGTTGTTTCCGTTACCCCTTCCCCCTCGCCTGTTGTTCTTAAAGCCGCCTGACGATGTTGTGTTGTTGTTTTGGTTACTTGCACCCGCTACAGAGGCGGATGCCACCTAGGTTAATAGCACCTGGTGGCTTCGAGATTTCATGTTGTATGGGCATTCCCTCGTGGAATGGCCCACAATCTGGCAAATGTCGCAAAACTGTTTCTTGGGACATGCTCCCTTGGTTTGACCCCCCTTACAATCGGAACACCATAGGTCGGCTTCTTCACTCTTACTTGTGCTCCCCTTCATAGTAGTTTTGAATTCTTTCATCATCCTAATCATATCCTTCTGAAGGGCTTGTACCTTTTTATTTGCTTCCTCGTCGCTACCTCCATCGGAGGAGTCGTCGTCATTAGAGGATCTAGCCTTCTTCTTTTTGGAGGTCTTGTTCTCACTCTCCAAGTCCATGGCTTTGTTGTAGGAATCATCGTAAGATGCTGATGGGACCACCTTTATCTTCCTTCGGAGGGTGGACTTCAACCCTTCAATAAACCACCATTTCTTAACTCCTTCAGCCGGTTGGCTCTCCATTTTCCCGACAAATTCCTTTATCCTTCGTCCATAGCCTCACACGGTTTCCTCTTTCCCTTGTTTTGTCGTATAAATCTCGGCCACTATCTCGTTATCATCCCTTAGCAATCTGAATTTCGTCTGGAATTCCTTCTTCAGATATGCCCATGTAGCAATCTTTGTCTGGTCCACGTATGAGAACCAGTCTATAGCCACTCCTCACAACGTTGCTGGAAATTGTTTTACCCATTCCTCAGCGTCCGTCACCCCGTTGGCCGTCCAAATTGTTTCACAGGTCCTACAATGTCAGGTTGGGTCTTCCTTCTCGTCTCCCTTGAACTTGGGCAACTTCGTCCTTTGTACCATGTTCACCTTCACTGGCGGTGTCGGTAGCAAAAGTTGTGTCGCGGTTTGTGTTGCTGGTTGTGTTACTGGTTGTAATGGTGTCTAGGAAGTGTTTGGTACCTCACTACTTGATGTCCCCGAACTGCTGGTAGGCTACTGCTATCCCTGTGCCCCTCTCTCACTTCGATACTCTTGGCGACGACGGTATCGTTAGCCTCCCTACACGCGGCTTCTTCTCTCTCTTTCCTTCGGGCTTCTTCTGTCCGTGGGGTTAAGGTTAGGCTTCCCAACAATCTTCTTTTTTCTTCTAACAACTCTTCATCATTCTAGCCATCGTGGCTAAATTCCCCCACACCTACGCCTTCACTTCCTCCCTTCGGTAATCCCTCGGCGCGTCGTCGGAATCTTTCCCCTCTCTCGACTTGCCATTGTGCGAGTATAGCTTTTCTAGCGGCTTGCTCCCCTTCAAGTTCCTTCCGTAAATTTGTATTTTTGCTTAACTGATTTGGCATAAGAGCTTGCTTGATTATCCCAAAAAAATAATCAACATCATGTGCAAAAGAACACTTTTATTTATTATTCTTCGGTTACATTCTATGCCACTGTAGGGACAGTCATGACACTGTGTTCTTATCGTAACATCTTTCATTCATGCTTCTCAGTGATTATCCCCATCTTCGCCCTCGTTGCATCGACAACACTCCTCCAGAATCCTTTGTCAGCGTTGCTCTCCTTCAATGTCCTCCCTACGGCGCCTCTGCGCCAAGGATGCCTAAGCCAACAGTCGGGGTAGGTTATGTAATAGTTTGTTTGTCGCGGGGCTTACGTTTAGTTCATCCCACACGATACCCTCAGGGACTTGTTCCTGTGCCGCCTCCCTCAGTACAAAGGTCTCAATGGCAGCCTAGAATAAAATGCCAAAGTCTATCGTCAGGGCATGCTCCCCCTCAAAGATTTTTGTAACTCCATTTTCATTGGTTACTATGTTTTCCTCAATAGGTACACCCATTATCCACGTACTCCATTTACCTCCAGTCACTATCCAGATTCGATCCGGCAACAGCGCCAAATGTTTGCCCTCAAGGGTAAACTGGATTTAACATAAACATACAAGAAAGTAAAGCATACACAGTGATATAGAAAGAAGAACTTCAGAGATATTTCATTACTTTAGGATATTGTGTACAATGCAAAAGGTATTCCAGTACAAGACCATCTCTTCTTTTGTCGAGAGACTAGTACATATAGGTACCGAAGGGGTGTGAGGCGAACCGTCACACCCGTTAACTACCTTCGGTACATAACTATCTAACTGCCACAATACCTGACAACAATGAGGATGTTTGCATGTCCTCAAAGATTGAGTGAAAATAAGGGGAAACACGTGACCAAAATGTACAAGTATAAACCAATACAAGGCTGTTTTATTTATCAAATCAACAATCTAATTGAAAACAAAAATATCCGTAATTGCAAAGATGTTCAAAAGGCATCCCCCTTTAAGTAGGGAAAGTTTAGAGTAGTTAATAGCTTCAAATTCATTAATTTTTACTAAAAAGAAATAAAAATATTCACCAACTAAAAGTGAATATCGGCCTCTACTTCTGTAAAATGAATTTCAAATCTTAAGGAAAGTTGAAAAAGGTTTCACATGTTAAGGAAATTAACAAAATGTTTCAAATATTTTAATTAACTTTTGAAATTGGTGATTGCCTATACAATTTGCCAAGAAATTTAGACTTCTGAAAATCCATGGTTAAGCTTTTAACCGATTCTTCTTTATGAACTTAATGTCAAATTCTCCTCTTCAAGGTCAGACTCAGAGCAATTTTCTTGGTGCTAAAACATGCTGTTAACTTCACCACTGAACGAACATTCTTCTCTTCAGTACATACTTTCAATGTTCCTTCGTTAGTAATATTCCTTACATCAGAGGCTAACAAAGGGTTAACCTTTAGTCTTGGGGATTAAGGTATCTTTTATTCTCTAAAACTATGACTTCTTGACTGATTATTTATGTGGTCTTAGTTAGAAGTGTAGGCCTAGACCAATGGCAGTTTAAAATGTTGTTGCACTTATGATTTATTTCCTTTTACCTCATTTTGACTTAGTTTAATACATTTCTTTACTGTCAAAATCTGGTTTAGGCTACATGTTGGTCGTGGCTCATATCACAACCTTAAAATAATCCTGACTACAACAAAGCATTCAAGATCACACAACTTCAGCGATTGAATAGCAAAGAAAAAATATACTTACTGTTTTTGAAGTAAATCGAATCTCTCTGCATTCAGATTTACGTAGAACAAGATCCGACTGCATCACAGAGTAAAAAACCATGACTGATACTAAGTAGAACAGAACACCAAAAAGCATGAAAACTATAAGCATAAATATCAAAGGAATTTTAAACTAGTACATTGAAATAATTTTTCAAGACTATGAAATTTTATGCACTGATTCAAACTTTTTTATTTTTATAATGCAACCCCTCTCAATAACAGCCAATAAAAGACAATCCACTATCATAAACATTTACAAATAACCTTTCTGCACCTAAAACACAAGTAGACACGAAACCAAACATTATGGAGTAAGCACAAACTGTGTTCAGAATTATCTATGATATAATAATGCTTTTGCAATAGGCTGAGTGATGAATTATGGTGCCATTTGCATGATGTCATATCCTCCTTGACATCCACACCTTTGATAGGCTAGTTGTTATGGAGCAGACTTACACAGTTAGAGAGATGGTCAAAGTTAGTCAAACTAAAATGATGACTTAGTTAGAGGGTCACAACACTTGTTGTCACCGAGGATAAACTTCAAGGCGACATATCTGTTAAGTGATTGAATTGATTGAGAGTTCAATTATGTGAGTAATGAAATAAGAAGCAAATCACACCCCAAATAATTGGCAGGTCTTTAGTTGCATTTGTCAGATATCCAGCTGACTATTGACTGTATGAAGTGTAACAATAACTCCAAAGTCGTAAGAGGAAATCAGCATGACATAGCTTCTATCTAAGCACGGCAGTACTTATTTAAAATGCTTGTTCAGTTCTTGAATAAATGAATAAAGTGTAGGATCCTAGAACTTATTATAGCATCTATTCGCTATGCAGGTTCAGTATTTTGAATTGCTAAACCCTGTAATATTTTCCCTCTTCTTGACGTATCATTCTCCTTAATTTCTCTAAATTCATCCTGCTGCTTGCATGATGTTTTAGAGTTTGCTACAATGCCTGTAAGCTTGCTGCAATTTAGAAATCAGGAAGTCTGAATTTTAGAGCGCAGCATTAATAGCTGTTTAAGATATTGTTTGTAAATTGTCTGGTATATGGCTATGCATCTCATATCATAGGTAGTGGTTTCCTTCTCTAGCTCCCTTCTGTTGATATTATGGCCTTGAGGCAAATATCTACTACCTTGGATAATAATAAATATATAGAATATATATTTATTATAAATCGATATATAAATAATAATAATAAATATAGAGATATTTATTATTTATTGTTTATTAAAAAATCGATTTAATATATATTTGAATGGAATAAAAAAAGTTTATTTAAAGGGCCCAGGTCGGCCGCTTGGTGAATTTAAATAAACAAGGTTTATTTTTAATGGCCCAAGTCGGCCTCTTAAAGAGCCTCCCCATTCACATATATATGAGGATCGAATCTTGAGGAGAAACATATCAAAAACATAACATATTGTCTTCTCCCCAAGAATCGATCTCCCTTGTGTAATTTGAGCAGCAATTTCGAGCATCCAAAGGAGTGAATTTCTACATGGTTGATATTGTCCGAATTGTCCATATGTTGGATAATTACAGCGATCCATCCCTTAAGCTAATTAGCATTGTGCTGAAGTGCAATACTTCTAGGTGCTGATGCAAATTTATCCATGTTTATCATACTTGGAGGTGACCATTGAAAGGCAATATATATCTGCAATAACTCCAGCATAAGGACTCGATATATACCAGACATATATATAGCGATATATTTCTGATTAATTTGGCACAAATTATTAGAGCGACTGGATTAGCGTCAACAAGATCAGACTTAGATAATTAATATAAGCTCAGATCAACGATACAGCAATCTATAGAGATGAGCAGCGTGGTTGAACTGTTGTTAAAGTTGCAGATGTTAAGAAAAGAATTAAAGAAGCCAGATTTGAAGATCTCAGTCCAGATTTCATTCCGGGTACAATTCTTTTCATTTATGTGTTTGGTTTGTTTCCTGTGCTTAGTCTTTGATAGATCTCTATAGATTAAACATTTCTTATGATAATCTGAAAATATTAACATGGTATCAGAGACAAGTTGAGTTAAAGATCCATTTCAGATTTAGGAATTTTAGTCTAACTCTTTCAAAACTAAGAAACACTATGGCAACCTAGCTTTGGCTCGAATTTGTAATTTGACTTTACAACTTATGAGGGTTTGGATTTGCAACAAGATCCAAGATTCTGGATATGCAAACTCATTGGTTTTTGAGCTTTCTATGCCTAGTATTGATTGTGATGAAACCATCTCAAAATTAGCTGGACAGATATGGGTAGAATTCAAGGTTGTGTCAATACATTCTTGCATGTTTGAAATTTACCTATTAACCTCCTTGAAAATTTTAAATTTCCTTTCCTTATTGGATCAAGAGGGAGTCTAAACTTTGTAAGTAAACCTAAGTCTCAAAGGGAGCTGATAGGGATTACATAAAACTCTCACCATATTGATCTAGAGGGAGTAGATCATCTTGAGTTAAGTACATGGCACGTATGATTCAGAGGGAGTATAATCATGGGCTCTAGTGTTGTGTTATAAACTCCTTTCCTATATAGGATCATAGCTGGTTTATGTCATAGTTGTTACCTTGCATATCTAGCTGATTATCTGCTTTTAGCACAACTAGATGGGATGCATACTTCACATTGTGTTGCAACATACCTTCATATTGTTTGGCATATGATGTATGGGAACATTAACTGTTTCACATTGGTATACACATACTGGTTTTACAGCATTGACTCAAGTTGAAATATATTGGTTTATAATATACCTTGGCATGTATGTGTGGAATTGTTATAACTGATTAACTGTTTTCTTTACTGATGCATGGGTGCACACATTATTGGTTAATGAATGTTGGCATATGTTGTATATGCTACAATTTACAATTGGCATATTTTTATGTATGTGTGGGAACATACATTATGATACTTAGAGATAATGTTGTTGTATGCATGGGAGCATACTTTATATGGATATATGTTATCCCTTATATATGCTTCGCTATTAATCATATATATGTGTGAATACATCTCCTTATAGAGGAACCATATTGCATCTTGCTCTATATGTGATGAGACTTATGTGATTACTCTTATGCTTATGGCTAAGACTTGTATATGGATAATGGATGAATTATGCTTGTTCTATGAGAGAACTACATTTGGATATTGGTTATTACATTTAGTATACTTTAGCATGTATGTATGGAGCATACTTTAGTGGCTTATTGTGTATGTATGGATCATACTTTCTTGGCTGAGTCTATATTTATTGATTATAGCTGAGACTATATCACATGTGGTTCTATGTGTGAACACATTTTGATTCTTATGATCATATTTGCTACTCTTATGTGGATAAGATTTTGTTTATGATATGATCATTGTGTTACTCTTATACTTATGTGAATTCATAAGATAAGATTTTGTTTATGACTATTCAGTTGGATATACTTATGCTCATGAATTGATGAATATCATGGACTTGATATTCATCATATGGATCAGGGATCCATTGTTGAGCACTTGGTAGACATCATGTACTTGATGTCATTTCTGTTATGTATGTGTGGGTATACACGTTACTTTGACATATGTTATACCTAACGCTGTTATGGAAACCCACACAGCTGGTTGTCAGTATAACTGATTAACGATTTTTGATGCACATACACTATATATTGGTTTATGGGAGCATACTATGTATGAGGATACATGTTCTGATTTGCTTTATGGTTATTGCTCATATACATATTGCATCTGGTTCTATGGGTGAACTACATATGTATGGACATATATTGGTTATGCGTAAGATCTGTTCTTATACTTATATGTATTTTGGTTATTCTTATGCTTATATGGATTCATTTTTATTTCTTATGAGGGTTCATAAGATATTTTGATATGCTTATTCATTTGGTTACACTTATGCTCATGGCTAAGTTGTTCTTATTGGAGATTTAGAGAATATCATGAATTTGATATTCTTCTCATGGATCAGGGATCCATTATTGAGCATTTGGTGGACATCATGGACTTGATGTCTAGAGACCATTGCTCTGAGTATATGGTGAATATCATGGACTTGATATTCGTTAGACCAATACTCATGATATCATGGACTTGATATCTCGTGGATCAGGGATCCACATCTGAGTAGTTGGTGGACATCATGGACTTGATGTCGATAAACCATTACTCCGAGCACTTGGTGAATATCATGGACTTGATATTCTTAAGACCAATGCTCTTAAACATCATGGACTTGATGTTGTTTTGATGTCATGGACTTGCCATCTCTTGAGTCTTGGTGACTCGTGGACTTAGTATCCACAAAATTGTTTGGTATACATCATGGACTTGATATTTTATTGGCTGAGTCAAGGTGACTCGTGGATCTAGTTATCCACAAATTAGTTGGTACACATCATGGACTTGATGCTACTTTGAATATCATAGATATTCTTGGATTTGAAAATAATCCACACTTTTGAACTTGGTGCTTAATGTTATCTTAATATCATGGACATGATATTTTGTGGATCTGATCAATCCAGGCTTGGTTTGGGAATGATGACACGACTCATCATATTGGTAGATAGAATTCCACCTTCATAAATATATCATCTATAATACTACTGAATAAGGTATTCAGTATGTTTATTTTTCTTTTGCTACTTCTATCATTGGGTGATAGACTGAAAAGGGTATGTCCTACTATAGATGGAATTGGATAGAAACATCATGGTTTTGATGTTTGAGTCAAGATGACTTGAGTTTGGAAAGCATCATGGACTTGATGCTACCTTGAATATCATGGACTTGATATTCAAAAGAGTCAAGGTGACTCGTGGATCTAGGAAATCCACAAATTGATTGAAAACATCATGAATTTGATATCATGGACTTGATATCACTTATGGTTGGTAAACATCATGGACTTATGAATATCATGGATTTGATATTCTATCTCTTGAATCATGGAGACTCGTGGATCTAGGAAATCCATATCCGGTTGGTAAGCAGCATATGATTGATGCTACCATGGAAAGATGATTCTCATTTGGATATGAGATGAATGATTGAGGAATGATGAACATATGTGTTCTCATCATATCTAGTAGATAGAGATCTACTATCATAGATGAGAAGATCTATGGCATCATTGGATAAGGAATCCATTTTGGTTATGTTTTGTGATGAACGATCTATTAGTGGATCTTTGCCTCAAGTCCAAGAGGGAGTGTTGATATTATGGCCTTAAGGCAAATATCTACTACCTTGGATAATAATAAATATATAGAATATATATTTATTATAAATCGATATATATAAATAATAACAATAAATATAGAGATATTTATTATTTATTGTTTATTAAAAGATCGATTTAATATATATTTGAATGGAATAAATAAAATTTATTTAAAGGGCCCAAGTCAGCCTCTTGGTGAATTTAAATAAACAAGGTTTATTTTTAATGGCCCAAGTCAGCCTCTTAAAGAGCCTCCCCATTCACATATATATGAGGATCGAATCTTGAGGAGAAACATATCAAAGACATAACATATTGTCTTCTCCCCAAGATTCGATCTCCCTTGTGTAATTTGAGCAGCAATTTCGAGCATCCAAAGGAGTGAATTTCTACATGGTTGATATTGTCCGAATTGTCCATGTGCTGGATAATTACAGTGATCCATCCCTTAGGCTAATTAGCATTGTGCTGAAGCGAAATACTTCTAGGTGCTGATGCAAATTTATCCATGTTTATCATACTTGGAGGTGACCATTGAAAGGCAATATATATCTGCAATAATTCCAGCATAAGGACTCAATATATACCAGACATATATATAGCAATATATTTCTGATTAATTTGGTACAAATTATTAGAGCGACTGGATTAGCGTCAACAAGATCAAGTTAGATAATTAATATAAGCTCAGATCTAGAAAAAGCAACGATACAGCAATATACAGAGATGAGCAGCGTGGTTGAACTGTTGTTAAAGTTGCAGATGTTAAGAAAAGAATTGAAGAAGCCAGATTTGAAGATCTCAGTGCAGATTTCATTCCGGGTACAATTCTTTTCATTTATGTGTTTGGTTTGTTTCCTGTGCTTAGTATTTGATAGATCTCTATAGATTAAACATTCCTTATGATAATCTGAAAATATTAACACCTTCATGGTTAAGAAGCCCTGAAGGGGAGTCTTCTTGTGAATATGCAGACTCCTTTTACAACTAAAACACCCATGTCAGTGCTTATTAATTTCTTCACTGCTGTGTTGCGGCTGTAGGAGTCCACTCTTTATTTGTCTGACTCTGATGACGCCTTCTCATCATTAGATTTGAGAACTCAAAAATATTCATTACAACCAACACACATGATTGTCTTCTATATAAAAAAAAGTTTTAAAATTGTCGTCATCTTGTTATAACTACATTTGGTGTCCACACATTTTTCTTCAAAAACCTCACATGAGACTCTAGAAAGATTGTTTATATTCCCAGTTAAAGCAAATAACTTCCCTATCAAAGCATTTTAAGACAGCTTCTACCCGAGGTGATATAAATAGTCCAGATATAGCAATAGTGAAGCATTCAGGCAATTGCAAACTTGTAAACTGTAAAATATAATATAGTTTAAGTACCTCAAGAGGCAATAAGAATATAATGCTACTACAGATATTCCAACAATTTCATAGTCAGTACATTGTTTTCTAGTCTGTTTCTGACAAGTTAACTTTTGAGATTTGATTATTTAATGCAATTTCCGATGAATTTCAAGTTTGATACTTATATTTCCAAAATGAAGAAATGGCCAGAGATCAAATCGCACCTTATTCTTTGTCCGTTCCTTTTCTCTTTGTTGTTGATTGTACCTCTCTTTATTGTAGTCCATGATTTTACAAACAGGAGGACTTGCATTATGCTGAACCTGCATATAGAAGAAAATAAAGCTATTACATAATCATAAAATATACATGTATTTAAACTCAAATTTTAGAAGGTATCTTTCAAGAGAATATTGATTTATAGTTCCTGAAAACCCAATCAATAATAACTGGAAATTAATGGAACATGTAAACCATAGGAGCAAAAATCGTCTAGGGAATTAATCGGCAAACCAAAAGTAAAAGATTTTTTGAAAAATTTGGATTTTCGAAAAAACGTTAAAAATTGTAGAAAGAGACAAACTATTTTTTAAAAACTTAAGGGCATTTCCATAGCATAGAAATATAGAGAGCAAAAAACAAAGAATTTAACTCTAAATTGTGGAAAATAGATTTTGTCGTTTGTATTCATATTGTTGATTGCATAGGCAAATATTCAGTTAATGTTTTAAGAGGGCGGTCACCAAATAGTTGCCGAAGTGTGAGATCAAATATCAGCCAAGTCTATAAAGTACCTGAGATCAAAATGAACTGTTAAAAAATAGATTTTTTCCTTTATATTCATATTGCTGATTACATAGGCAAACATTCAGTTAAACTTTTTAAAAGGACAGTCACCAAATAGCTTTCTAAGTCTGAGATCAAATACTAGCTAAGTCTATTAAGTAACTGAAACCAAAACTTATCAAATTTTTAGAGGGCAGTCACCAAATAGTTGTCTAAGTCTGAGATCAAATATTAGCTAAGTCTATGAAGTAACTGAAATAAAATATTATCAGACAGCAATCTAGCGACCGTTAGGAATTTATTAAAAGTGTAAACCATTTTGAGGTGATCCAAGACTTTCATTGTGATTGAGGCAAAGAGTTTTGTAGGGGTAGTTCAATATTTGAGAAAGCTTATCAAATCATATTCCACAATTGCAATGCTTTCTATTCCATAATGGCAATTGGTAAGCCCTTTTAATGGATTAGAATTCAACAAAAGACATTTGTTTAGTTGAAGTAAAATATTAGCAAGCCACTGGTTTTTGGCAACTACTATTTTAGCTGGAGACCAATGTTAATGATAAAAGTAAATTTATTAATTATAATTTAAAAATCATATATATATATATATAATAAAAATGGAGTGTATTAATTATATATTAGATATAAATATATACTTATAAATTTTATACTCTTTTTAATTTTTAATTAATTATAGCTATTAATGTATATTAATAGTCTTATTTATCATAATGGCAAAATCCTTAGGTAGAACGATTACTAGAGCTAGAGAGGAGAATAAAATTACAGGCATAAAAATCACTAGTGAACTAGATCCTACCACACATCAACAATTTGTTGACGATACTATGCTTTATGGGCAAAGTAAAAAGGAGGCTATACCCTACAAGGGTATCCTAGAATCCTATTCTATTGCCTCGGGGCAAGAAATCAACCCAGAGAAATTAGAAATCTTCTTCTTTAATACTAAAGCCATTTTAGAAAAAGATATATGAAAGATCTTGAATTTCAAAACAGGGGAGATGTCATGTAAATACTTTGGGCTACCCTTGGATAAAGGGAATAGTTCCTCTAAATTGTGGGAATCTATAACAAATAAAATTAAGAAGAGGGTGGACTCGTGGAAAGGAAGATGGCTCTCTTTGGCTGGGAGAGTTGTTAATGTTTTGGGCTTTATGGCAAAGATCAACACATTGGACAAAGTGGCAATAATAATAATTAATATATTGGATATATTATTGATATATTTAATTATGATAAAATCAGTTGGATAATAATAATAAATATAAAAGGTTATATTTATTATTAAGGATTGATTTTAATAATTAAATATGGGGCAAATAATATAAAAGAATATATTATTATTAAGGACGAAGTCGGCCAGACCTTGAGGGAAAGAGTTATGACTCTTGGAGAGTCATCATTATGTATAAATAAAGAGAGTAGATCTGCTCAAGGAACTCACCGAAAACATAATGTGATATGTACTTGAGCAGAATTACAATTGCATATTCTTAATCATTTTCATCCTCTACTTGAGCGATTTATTTCAGATCACTTAGAAGCGAAATTCAAGGTTCGAATTGGAAGAAGAAGAGCAGATATTGAAGT
>MU224858.1:1331224-1344544 GCA_018584345.1 Thuja plicata
TATATATATATATATATATATATATATACATATTATTATGTCTCATTCCCCATCCTTTCACTTCGCTACATTTAGACACATACATTAGTTTATTGGTAAAATCCCATCAATAAGTGACATAAGGTGGAGATCGGTGATGTCATCGCCGCCCACTTGTGGCGCGATATAAAGCTGCATCATCATTAAACTCCCATCACCATTTATGATTAGAGCTAGCGTCCTAAAGGATGTTCCGATCTCATCCGTTTGGTATAAGGAAATTGTACTTGTAAATCTTTTTATGTTGCTATAATCATTAATAGCAAAGCTTGAGCTCTTAAATCATTGCAAGAAATGCTCTCCCCAAGGAATGACAGAGGTTTTTTCAATCATGGAAAATGCAAGGCATTATATAGAGCATCCTGAGAATCATTTCAAGCCGCCATAAGTACCTTTAATTCCCCATAATAAATACATATCCTTTATCCCATCCGCTCTCCATGTCCTTCGGCATTCTGATTTTTTCTCCTCTGCTATTAAGGTAGGCGATCATGGAACTCTGATAAAACTGGGGGGACAATTCAGTTGATGGCCTTCGACAAAGGGGTGATGATAGACAGAATTAGGCAGATTGTTGATGTCAAGAATAGAGTTATTTGGAGGGCAGTTTTTAGAAGCTTAGGGGACCAATTTGTGAACAGCAAAGATAGGTTTAGGTCTATTCCGGATATCCCAGCAATGATCATCGCCATTGCGATGCATATCTTCAACAACCATGCCGACATGGCTAGTCTCTGTCGTGAGATCTTCATAGAAGAAATTTTAGATGACCTGGATAGGGTTATGGTTAATATCAGGGATGATCTTACCATCCCTCACCCTAGCAACTATGACATTCTTATAATTAGGAATAATTCGGTTCCCACTTACCCTATTCTCTTCTTAGAGGACATGGATGGATTTTGGGCTTAGAAACTAGTTATTGTTAGGAAGTTGGATTTTCTCATGCATTTCTTCCAAATTCGAACACCTGCGAACGATAACTGGCTGGAGGACTACATTGCTGCTGATGGAGTGGAGGACATTACCCATGAAGAAGACATAGAAGCTCTGCGTCAAGCCATCCAGCGATATCCTTACGGAGGTCGTTTTTGAGACCATTTTGGTATTGTAGGTCCTTTTGCAATATATCTTACAAATAAACACTCTGAACTTATTGATAGTATACATTCTAGTACTCTCTAGTGATTGCTGCATGCTTAGAATCCAAGACTCATTAGGGTTAATTTTGGTTGAATATGCACTAGGTTGGATAAACTTTAACACTCTATAAGGGTTTTTCACTATTTCGAATTTCCTACGACTTCGCGGTGGTATATATATTAATAAAAGACGTTACTTAATATAGATTAAGGATGCATGTCATCTTCACAGAGTGGGCTCTCTGCGGATATGGTTTTCAGGCTTATCTGTGGAGTTTTAATTTATAGTCTTTTCCCCCTCGTATCAATGGTTGAACTTTTCATGTTTATCCTATGTGTATATATATATATATATAGGTTTTGTTTCTTCTTATCATTTTCTCTGATATCTTTTGCTCTTCTGCCTGCTTCTCTTTTTTCACACTCATATATATATATATGCTCCACGCAGTTTCCGGGACGAGGACATTTTAGGGGATGGGGACGGGGACGTGTTTCCGGTACGGGTACGGTTCAAAGCCAAATTTTAGGGGACACGACGTTGGGGGACGACTATTAAAAAATAGGGGAATTATTATAGAGAGAGAATTCAAATATGCATATCATAACATTGATAAACCATTCACCATAAACATTTTAGAAGCTGAATACATAGCAAATTAACAAAATTGAAAACCCTCTTGCAACTCAAAAATGAAAACTTTCTTGTTGCTGCTCTTTCTTTTCTTCTTGCCAAGAATGGTTGAAATGAAAAAATGAAGACTTTACCTTTTTAGCCTCCAAATCGGGTTCCATAGTTTTTAATTGCTATTTCTACCCACATGGGGCCCGCCCAACAATTAAAATTTAAAAAAAAATGACTTTTTGCAAAACAGTGGACATTTTTTTTGGCTGGAAAAAAGGGGACGTCGTTAGGTACCGGGGATGGTCAGGGAACAGCTAGGTCGTCCCCGGTACCTAACGGCATCCCCAAGTCCCCTGTTTCACATGAAATATCGTTTCCGGGACTTTTCCTTTTTTGCATTTTTGGAACGGCATTGTGGACGGAAAATTGCCATCCCCGGGACGGGAGCGAGGAAAATTGGACAGGGAACACGTCCTCGTGGAGCACTCATATGTGTGTGTGTGTATCGGCATGTATGTATTTATTCGCTTGGATATTTATAGCAGTTGTAGGATGATAGATGTTATGTATATATTTCCTGGTGTTTAGATTGATGTTTGTTTCTTCTAATATGATATGTCAACTAAAAAAGCGAGGTGCTTTGTCTAGTTGGAGTGGCTGCTTAATCTTTGACTTTTAGATTTACTTTGCTCTATAAGAAATTTCTTCCATCTTGGTTAGATTGTTAAATCTTGTGAATAATAAGCTCATGGGTATGGATTTGCTCCAGATGGCTTCGGCTAAAGGTTCTAAAATTTCTGAACAAGTTGAAGGGTACTTGTTAACCTGTCATTTCTTTCTTTCCTATGTTATGTTTCGTTAAAAATGTTAAATGGTGAATTAACTAAACCAGGCATTGTCTTAGTAAGTAATGTTTTCTACTCGAATTGGTTACAATAAGAAATAATGGAAAATCTTTTCAGACATATTTGGTAACTAACTTGGCTACTAATCAGAACTTAAATGGTGTGACTTACCGATAATGCTATATTTCAACTAACGATGAGAGCAAGTATACATAGGTATGTTTTATGTCTTATACAGGTATTAGATGGCTCTCCAATCGGACTGCCTATAGAAGAATTTGAATGGCACTTGGGCGAGTTACAAGCATAGAGGTAGAGAGCAGTGCAACCAAAGGACAGAATTATGTCATTCTCTATGCAAGGCGATCTTTTCATCCTTACTCGTCTACTTTGGACTCTACTGTATTTGTAAATGCCACAGGCATCAATTTGAAGGATGGAATGTTTCTATATGCCCCGTGTTCATAAATGGGATGATTGTATAATTTCTAAATTAAAATTTCCTTTTTGGGGCTAGACCGGAGATTTTCTCTGCCCGACTCTTTCCTACCAGTGCCCCTAGTGAGTCGGGTTGTACATATAGGTTCAAAATTTAATAAAATTATTTGGCTACGGTTGTTTACCTATCAAATATATATATATATATAGTCAATAATAATTTAAATTTTTAAACTACTTTATAACATTAATTATAAGCTATAGGGGTTTGTCACTTCCCTATTAAAGCGTCGTCTATAATAATGCATAATAATTATTATTTTAAAATTAGTGTACAATATTAATTAATATTTGACCGCATCATAATCCATGGGGCGAGGAGTGAAGAGAGATCGGGTATTGAAACCACAATTTAGAGCAAATTCAATAGTTGCTTTGACACTATCTCACATGCCCCTCCCAATTTAGGATGGATGAGGCCCTTTCAAATTTAGTTCATGACTGTCATTGCTTCTCTCGCTCCTCTATTTAGGGTTTTCCAGAGGTCGGAAAGAAAACTAAACAGACAAAATAACAATTTGTGTCCACTCTAATTCGCTTCCGTCTTGGAATCAACCCTATTTCTGAGTGATTCGACAATTTTGTGATTCTTTTGTAGGGTTTCATAGGTTTGTGCAAATGATTTTTTACATTTTTTGCCATTTTTTAGGGATTTTAATATGATTTTAATGAGCTTTATGTAATGTCCCTGACAATTCTCCTTATATAATCACCTGCAAAACCGACATTAGTACATAATATTATTCAATACTTATGACAATTACTCTATTCTAAGTTAGTAAGGAGGTAAATTGATCCTAGGGCTGCCTCTAGGTCGGGCTTCACAAAATTCCCAATTCGTCTTGAGGGAGATAAGACCCCTCTAAGCAATCGGGCTATCGGTCGTCTTTCCATAGAGAGCACTGCTCCTAGGTTCTCTTGGATACGGACACCGTTATCCAAGCCTACGCATATGCATATGACTGGCTATCAGTATATATACTGCCTATATGAGATTATACTAATCTCAGGACAAGGGACTATAATCATTCCTCTAGCCCCCCTTTCAGATAGGAACCCATCTCTAATGAATATAAGATTCATTTTATATGGTATCCAAACCTGCCTATTTGGGTATATACCCTGAGACTATGGAAACCATGACAATCTCCTCTAGCCCCCCCTTTTCAAATAGGAATCCAATTTAGTGAATATACAATTCATTTTTATATGGTAGCCAAATCTGCCTTTATTTTGGGTGCATACCCTGAGACTAGGGAAACCATGACAATCTCCTCTAGCCCCCCTATAGATATCAGAATCCCATGAATGTAATATTCATTCTCTATGGTATCCAATAACTTTATTTCTGGGATTCCATCTCTAATGAATTTTCCTTCATTCTATATGGAATCCTGGATCCATTAATTTGACCATATAAAATTATTCTATTTGATTTATAAAATTAATATTAATTTTAATCTAAATAGAACACTGTAATTTTATAAAGAATAATTTATTGATAAATTACTGATATAATCCTATGAACTGCATATTCAACAAATATATATATATACATATAAAATTCATGGAAATATATTAATTATTCATAGAAATATTAATTACCAAATATTTGCAGTCTTGTTGTTTACTGCTCTTGTCGTTGTCTTTATGTTTTGTTGTCTTTGTTTATTTTTGTCGTTCTTCTATTTTCTTCCTACCGTTCCTTTTTACATCCAGCGATGTATTTTTATATGATAGAGGGAGGGGGAGTCACGTCCCCTCCACTCTCGGTCACACCCTTAGGGTGTGACTGGTCGCAGCCGTAAGGCTGCGGCCCAGTCACACCACTAAGGGGGTGACCCCGTGGTATTAGATTTTTGGGCCTTAATCGTATGTTATATATTATGATATATATTATAATATATGTCACGATATAAATTATAATATATGGTATTAAATATAGTTTATGGTTCTTGTTTAATTATTATTTATTATATTACATTTCAATACATATTATATTATTATAATATGTATTATAATTCATTTAAATATTATAATATTATAATACGTATTATAAAATATAATTTATGGTTTTTGCTCAATAATTATTATTTATTATATTACATTTCAATACATATTATAATATTATAATATGTATTATAATTCATGTAAATATTATTTGTTATATTATGGCATTTGTTTAATAAATATTATTTATTGTATATACATTACAAGATATATATTTCAATATATATTAAAATATTATATATATTATAATACATCTAATTTGTTATTTGTTATATTACGAAAGCTTTATTTATTCATTTTCCAACATATATTGTAATGTGTTATATTTATACAAATGATCAATTATTAATGACATAATGTTATTTCCAATTATCATGATTACATAATCATTTGGAGAGAAATGCATTATTCGAGGGACATCACACTTTAAATGATAGAGAATGTCTGTTCCAAGATGATGGATGGACCATTCATTGGTCATCCTAGAAACCTTAGAGGAAAACCATTAAGAATCAGAAAGATATTCAGGATTAGATGAATGAATTAAATTATGCAAATTATATAAATTGTCTCCTACAAACATCTCTTTTGCAGTATAACCCATATAAAGAATTAAATAGATTGGTGGGGACAGTACAGCCAAATATTAAAGTATTTTATTAAGTCAATGTGCACACATTTAATATTATTTTAAATGATACTAAATGATTAAGAAGTCTCTAGAAGGGATCGAACAGCTTTGAGAATGCTATAAAAGCCTTTTAAGCAAATCGAACTGGTTCTTGTTGATCATTTTCATTATATTTTTTGGGGATTTGTGACTGTGGAAGAGAGACCAAGGGTGTCAGCCATTTAATGCTTTGAAGAACGAAAACTCTTCATCGTAATTGCAATCTTGAGGCTGTGAGAGATCAGCTGAACTATTGCCTAAGCGTGGGCTTCATACGTAAGTCCAAAATTGAGCATAAAGAGCAGATTTGTGCAAGGGTTCGAAGCATATTTGAAGTCTCAACTATTGCATACCTGAAGGATAATCATTGCCAGCCATTAAAGAGCAGATTGCAAGCTTTTATCTTGCTGCTACAGTGATGCTACAATAACCTGTGAACAGTAAATGCTACAGTATTTTTGCATTTCAATAGAAAGATACAAGGATTTTAAGTGCAGATGTTTAAAGAGTATTTCCAGAATCGATTGTGGCAGTCATTGCAATTATTACCAGCATTACATTTTCAATACCAGCTGTTATCTACAGGTTCATACATTGCTGCCATACATTTCCAGATTTTATAATAAAAGCTTGAGGACCTCCAGGTATGAATGGTAACAAAAAGCATTGTAAATATACATATTATGCTCAACAAGAATCATTGCAGCTCTATTTCATTTCTAGAATATTTTATATTTGCAATGTTATTATTTCTTGCCTGGCAATCTATTTGAAAAATTCAAGAAAATTCATATAACTATTAAATTTCAAGACAAACATATCATCTGCATAGCAAATCAGTGGGTTGATGAAGTTAGAATCTATTGGGGTTCTTACACTAGACCATGCTTCCTTTGGGGTATTCTCGATCATGATGGATGATATGATATCTTTGCAGGATCATTTGATCAAGATTCAGTTGGTATTGGCCACACAATGGAAGAAGATATGTTAGTCATAAAAGCTTGAGGACCTCCAAGTATGAATGGTAACAAAAAGCATTGTAAATATACATATTATGCTCAACAAGAATCATTGCAGCACTATTTCATTTCTAGAATATTTTATATTTGCAATGTTATTATTTCTTGCCTGGCAATCTATTTGAGAAATTCAAGAAAATTCATATAACTATTAAATTTCAAGACAAACATATCATCTGCATAGCGAATCAGTGGGTTGATGAAGTTAGAATCTATTGGGGTTCTTACACTAGACCATGCTTCCTTTGGGGTATTCTCGATCATGATGGATGATATTAAATCTTTGCAGGATCAGTTGATCAAGATCAAAGACAAATGTGATTAGTCAGTTGGTATTGGCCGCACAATGGAAGAAGATATGTTGGTCATAATGGTGAAAGCTTACCATGGCCGTACGAGCATTTCATAGAAACACTCAACATCATGTCTACTAGTGTTGACTTGTAGTGTGATGATTTTTGCAACAAACTCTTGTAGCAAGACAGATGGAATTAGTTTGGTAGCAGCAATAGTTCATTGAGAGCAAAACAGGCCTTCACAAGCAAGGACAAGCGCAAAAGTAAGTGATCTTAGAAGAAAGGCGAAGGACGAAATGTAGATACTTTGAAGAATCTGAAGACTATCACATGTCATTATTGTGGTAAACTTGGTCGCATGAAGAAGCACTACAGAAAGAGGTTGACTGATCAAAAACCAACCAAGGAAGGCCTCCACCATAGGCTCATGTCGTAGAGTATTCATAGTAAAAAGAGTAAGCCTAATATATGATATTATGGCCAAACAACCAGTAGATCACTCACAAGTCTTCTGTGTTATACATCAATTTTGGAGCTAGACACTTTTCACACAAGAAGGATTGGTACACTATCACTTTATCATGTGAGAATCTTAGTGTCAAAATCTTTGCCTTCTAATTTTTCTTTTGGTCAACAACTTTTTTAGGCCACTGATGTCACGCATGCTAGCTTTCAACATTATCCTTCTAGCCTTTGTAGCTGGATTTCTACTCTCGATTTTCTCCCATCTTTTCCTATTTAAATGATCCATTTCTCAGTCATTGAGAGGGGGGTTTTTTCAAGGAAAATTCTTTGAGCAACTTTGAAGAAGTTATTCTCTACATTAAAAATAGGATATCTAACAATTTAAGCTACCAGTGCAAATCTTTGATAGAAGTTTTGTATCCCTTCCTATGAGAACAAGATCACTTTTAGAAGGATGTAAACCTCTTTGCAAATCCTACTCTTAAATCCTTGCACTTGTGCTCAATCTCACTCACAAAACACAAGAAGCTTCTATAGCTTTCCTTCTTTCTAAATGATTCCTAATTTAGATCTTCTATTTCTACTAATTAGAGTAACCCAAGGCTTAAAGATGAGAAGAAACTATTAATTAAGCTAGATCCTCTAATGAAACTAATCATAACAGCTGCAAAGAAGCTTCGAAGATTTATCTAGGTTATTTAGTTTTAAAAACATTTCCATCTGGAGTCTTTGCATTTCCATTTAAAAACATTTCAATTGAAGTCTTTGCATTTCCATTTGAAGAGTCAAAGATTTATCTAGGTGCTTTAGTTTTTAAAAACATTTCCATTTGGAATCACTTTTAGAAGGTTGTAAACCTCTTTGCAAATCCTAATCTTGAATCCTTGTAACTGTGCTCTAGTCTCACCCACAAAACACTAGAAGTTTCTCTGTCTTTCCTCCTTTCTAAATAATTCCTTATTTAGATCTTCTATTTCTACTAATTAGAGTAACCCAAGGCTTAAACGATGGGAAGAAACTATTAATTAAGCTAGATCCTCCAAGGACTCTAATATAACAGCTACAAAGAAGCTTCAAAGATTTATGTAGGTTCTTTAGTTTTAAAATCATTTCCATTTGAAGTCTTATTTGTCTTAGTAGTAGTTGAATCACTTGAGTTTTCCTGATGATTGTAACAATTCATTGTTATTTCTTAGTTAGTTTACAAATTTATTTCCTTGGTTAGAACTAGATTTAAACTACTTTAAATAATACTTTGCAAGTTTTGAAGTTTATTTGAAAACTATTCTCAAAAATTGAAAACTTCAAAAACATAGCATAGGTTGCATTTTAAAGTCATATACAAGTAATCAGTTACATATAGTTAATTCAATCACACCTTGCTTTCAAAAAAATAGAAAAGGAAAAAAAAAATAGAACAATTGCTCTTCTACATGCATTTAGATTAAAGCATTTAGCTAAAATATCTCAACTCTCAAGAGTACAAAACAAGAATGTAGAAGCCCTTAATATTGACACGAGGCATCTAGTGAATACCAAGCAACCAAGCAAGCATAACAACTTAGACAAACAAACAATTTGTAATGAATACATGTTCAGCTACATACAGTTTTTCTTTCGAACAATATTATTTTTTCGAAATGAATAAATTAACATTAGGAGCTACACCATAGTTTCTCTTAAGAAAAAAATACAAAATTTGTTATTTGTTGCATTAATAGAAGTACCTCCTTCATTGAGTATTACATCTTGCAAAGCACTGCGCAATAATCAGCTATACAAGTACATGATATGAATGTTATAATGATGTCGTAAATATATACATCATTAATATTACAATGTTATGTGAAATAAAGATATTATTTTTGAGAAACCAAGTCTGATATTTCTCAACTACAAAAGGGAAAGCATCACCCAGCACTTTTCCTCCAGCCACAAACTAGCAGCCCCACTACACACCTTCTATTAGGAAGTGGTCCTACTCTTCACGAGGGCGGCAGTTCAAGTGAATCATGAGTATCACCTTGCAATATGAGAACTGGTGGTGTTCTATATAAAAACAATATGTCATTCAACTGTAGATATCCTCTAGCTAAGTATGACATATCTAATTGATTTGTAACAAATAGACACTATGAACGGACAATACAAGCAGTGATTTGCATTACTTCACCCAAAGATTTAATAATCAAATAAAAGATTTCCATGATGGACAAATGTGCCATATGTTCATGCACCTCTATCTCAAACTGGTTACTAGCAATTATAATTTCATATTCAAGTTCAAAAAATGGTTTGGATAAACAAGTATATGTATATGAACACATCAAAGATGACCTCATAGTTATTTTCTATAAGCCACTAACATATATAATTTTACCTTATAGTAGTCAACCATGTCCAGACCAAAAGCATTGCCGATATATGCCTATGTTTCTGATTAATTTTTTCAAAGCAATTTGATCATAAAATCATGTCAAGACAAGATATGGCCACCATTTGATTATTACAAAAGAATGCTCAACTGGAACTCTTCAAGAGAAATAATAAATCAAGCATGAACCAAATGAAGCCCAAGCTACTCTTTTATAACCACAAGAAACAACCTTTAGTTTTCCCTCTTCTTTGCCTTTTGATTTTCCCTCTTTTTTTTAAATTAAGATTTGAACTTTGGCCAAAGGGAAATAACAAAGTGACCTTTAATTCTTCATTGACATAAAATAAGTCACTTCAGTGACCTTGTTAAATAATTAAAATATGTCCTCATTAAATTTATTTATTTGTCAACAAGTTAAATTTTAATCATTTAATTGAATTCTAAGGTCCAAATGAAGGGGACATTACATTGACAGAAATAGTGTACATATCAACACAAGGAAGATTCAACTGAGTCATTAAACATTAGCAAGCTCTGAAAACTCTTATAGAACTTATGAATTTTTTGGTCTAGCCAACTTCTAATAAAGGTTTTTGCTTGAATTGTTTCACATTGCGAGGCATCCAAACCAAGCAACAAAAGAAGCAGCCAAACTAAAGTTCATATGTATAGAGGCACAACAGTTAGCATTTATGTAACAAAAAAATCAGCTCTGTTCTCTACCAGTGATGGATTTGTTAGATCTCCGACAGGTTCTATAGATTGAGACAAATGCCTCAAAGCATGCACTTGGAGCAGTCTTCACTTAGCATGGCCACTAAATTGCCTACCACAACGAAAATTCTTTCACACAATGCACAAGTTTCCAATGTATGACAGAGATTTGTGCTATTGTTCAGGCATGCGAGAAGTGTAAACACAAAATTGAATAAGGAGACAATATTCTACATAGATAACAAGCCTCGTGCAAACTCAAGGTGAGCTTCGCAATGACTCTTATTAGAGGTGGCCTCACCTCAATCTTCTGACACGATGAAGATAATTAAATACAACCTTTGACTGAAAATACTTAAATACCACTTGAGAGTTCACTTTTACGTTCTTATAGTCATGATTGAGCAGCATAGACCATTCAAAATTCACATGATCCGCAATCTCAAATGAAGAAACGCTATTGATGACAGCTGGAGCGAGGTTAGGTTTATGTGTGGAGAGTTAAGGTTTATAGGGGGTTAAGGGTGGTGTCAAAAATTTTAGCTCTTATTGTCTTTTAGTTTTTAAAAGACATGCCAACATAAAGATGTTAATGAAAATGGTCAAGAAGCACCATTATCATTTCCAAGATGTTTCTAGTAATATCACAATGTTCCTTTTCTTTCAAAACACTCTTTTGAGATCAAGACAAATGCCTCAGAGAATGCACTTGGACCAGTACTCACTTAGCATGTTAACTAAGCTGCCTACAACAATGATAACTTTTTTGACACAATAAACAAGTATCCAATGTAGGACAAAGCTTTATGCTATTTTTCAAGCATGTAAACAGTGTAAACACTCAAGTGGACAAGGAGACTTGTAAACTCAATGCAAGCTGAAAATGACCATCATTGAAAGTGGCTTACATATGTAGAACAGTTCCAGTTCCACCTCAACCTCTTAACACAAGAAAAATAGTTAAATATGACCTTTGAGTGAAATATTAAATACAACTTAATTTCACCTTTACTGTGATGAGCCTGACCCGGCTCTCCAATATTTTTATAATACTTGAAAGCACAAACAAGTAATCTTGCCGAAATGGAAAACTTTATTATGATAACAACAATTATACTTCTCAATTTGCTGATTCACTAGTTTCCAGTATTATTAATTATTGGGTCCAAAGACTGGAAATTACATACATTTAATTATTTTACTAAGAAATGAGAAGAATGGAACCTAAATTGCAATAAATTGATCAATCGATGATAGGTGATCATCCCTTCATAAGACCCGCAGGAAGAAGTCGGCAATTCTTCTCGTGATGGCTGGTAGTCGGTCATACTCGGCACATTGCCATATGCATAACTGCAACCCGCGCGGCTATCAATTGAGGCAACCCCACACGGCTATCATCTAGCGCGGCTAATCCCAGTCTAGTGCTGTATTGCCACACCCCACTATGCCACATCCACCAACTCTATAATGCTCACGCGTTTTCCAGCAGCCCGCGATTTGTAACAAGCCCGTGTTTCACACTTAACGGCTTTCAGAATGTGTTCAAGGGGCATGAACCATAAACTCCAATGGCGACAGCAATATCAAATGATTCTCTCTGCGGCCAGCATAAACAATACTCTAATCTCCGTCAATTTCAATGAAACACTGAATTAGACCTCTTGTGCAGGCCTCAGTTCAACTGAATCCGAACATAGAATTCAAGATTCTCTCCGGTTCGTATACAACAGCACGAGGAGATCGATTGATCATACAACAGCGATCAATCTAAAGATTAGCTGAGAAGAATCAGTCTTCTGCAACTAATTTGACCCTTTTAAATCAGCAAGGGCTCAAAAAAAGAGAATAATTCTCGAGACCAAGTTTTATTAAAATATAATCGAATGTCTCACTTCACAAATGAGCCCGAATATATAACTCCTCAAATGCAAGAGTTTCTAAAAACCATTTCCAGTTAACCAGTCTTCAAAACGTCAACTTCTAAAAGCATTATAATAATAAGTTATTATTATTATAATACTATAGTCAATTTATTAATTAATAACATATTGTCATTAATTAATATTAATTATGCCTCTGATGACGATTCTTGCATCCACTGTTAAAATAGCTGATCAACCTGGTCTTCAACTGCACTGCCAGATATAGAACTGGCCTCCAACTGACTTACTATAAATAGTAAGTCCCGAAATAGAAAGTCCAGAAATAGAATCTGAACGCTGAGACCCTCAAAACATATTGTCAACTCACGAGGGTCGCGCTGATGAGTTGACCATATTCAAGTTCCCAGAACCTGCTAATTCAAGGACAACACAGTCCGCCCTCCCTGAAATTGCTTGTCCTCAAGCAATCGCAACCCAGGGTGCTGCATAATATCCTCGGTCTCCCAAGTGGCATCCTCGTCAGGTAACCCCTGCCACTTGACTAAATACTCACGGATAGTTCTCCGGCGCAACTGTCTCTCGTGGATATCCAAAATGGCCTCTGGTATCAATTCCAGTTTCCCCTCATCATCCAGGGGTGGTAATACAGCAAAAGGAGTCACAGTTCGGCCTAAGGCCTCCTTGAGGCGCGAAACATGAAACACATTGTGCACTCTGCTGTCCTCAGGTAA
>MU224858.1:1355841-1392118 GCA_018584345.1 Thuja plicata
TTTAAACATTTCAAAGGCACTGGTAATTCTAGATATGCTAGGAAGAATGGAGTCTTTTACAGAGTCAATTATCAGTTTTCTGGCTTTATTGTTTCTTCTTTTCCATGTTGTCTTCTCTGTCTCTTCTTCGGGTATTTTAATATCTTTCTCTATGTACTCCTCTAACTCAAGTTCCATAAGGAGAGGTAAGTCAAGTTCTCCATGATATAAAATTTGAAGGACCTTCTAACCTATCTTCCATTCTCATGCAATGAGCCATTTCTAAAATTATGCTCAAGAATTTCGTAAATTTGAGAATATGTTCAACTATAGGTTTTATATTTTATCTTCTTTTAATTACCTTGCTGCTCTAATACCATGTTAAGAAATTATAGATCAAAAGATAAGATATAAACTGAATGTATGTAGTAGAATGCAATTGCCTTGGTTATTGATTGATTCTACTAGCAAATGTGAACAAGAAGTGACGTGACTGTTCACATTAGAAATGACATGTTTGTTCACAATGAAGTGACGTGATTGTTTATAATAATTATCGGTTTGCTTTAATACAAATCGCATTTGTTAAGGCTGCGATATATAGTCACTATCGTGACTGTTATGTATTAACAGTCACAATAGTATCGTGACTGTTAATACATAACAGTCACGATACATATTCGCTGTTTAAACCGATAATCATATAACCCAATTTCAATATATATATGATATGCCATTTAATATATATATATGTGTGTGTGTGTGTGTGGGTGTGTGTGTGTGTGTGTGTGTGTGTTCATTCCAATGCATATTTAATTCAGATATATATATCCACTTATATATATATATATATGCAAGGCATTCATTAAACACGAACGAACAATACTTTAACAGTTTTGACTCTATTTTCGAACAAGGACATTTGTAGCCAAGCAGTACATCAACCTAAGAGAAAAGTTGGGAACAATTTTGAAGGCATGCATGAAGATTCAAGCTAGCTTGCATTGTTTTTTACAAAGGTATGTATCTATTTATGCTATTCGAATTTGAAACTAGAAATATCAAAAACTAGAATTTGTTACTTATTTCCACCTTACCCTGTCCCCCTCATTTTCTAACCCCTCCAAATACCATCTCATTCTATTTTATCTTGTGAATGTTTGGCATAACCATTTTTAGAAACCTACTTTCTATGTATGTTAAAATCAGCAATAACAAGTCAAAGGCAAAGCAAAGCAGCAACAAGAAGACCTACATGGAAGCATGGGATGTTGAGTGATGCCAAGGGGAAGACCTGTTGAAATTTTTTCCAGTTTCTTATGACATCGGGAATCAATAGATTAAAATACCACGTTGCATAAATTCCCAAACATGATGCGAAGGTGTGCCTTGATGTGTCCAAATAGATTGAGCGAAATGGATGCCTTATTTATCAGTTTGATATGAAAAAATCGTAAAGAAGAGGGCAAGGGAAGCAATGATAATAGTGATGAATACCAATGCTAGTTTATCTATAAATTCCTTTGTTGTCCCATGTTGTCACCCACTTTCCCTTACTAGTGAGATACCTGAGAGTTTAGTTGTCGTTTCTTTTCACCCAATTTTTTTATTCCACGTGACATTCCAAGAGCACAACCTTCACTTGAAGGTACCGCCTGGAATAAAGAGAAACACCATGAGGCTAGGATGGCAATGGAAAACTTTTGGTTCTACAGTAATTTATCCTTCAATAAAGCAAACAACCCATATTAGGAAGGGTTGGTAAATGCATTGGCGATTGCTGGTAAGGGGTTTAAGACTCCAAATAAAGTGGGTCATTCCTAGAGGAAGCTCTCAAAAATACACAACATGTGGTTGATAGAAGATTCAAGAAAGTATGGCAGATAAAAAACTCAAGCATCTTACACAACGGATGGATAGATGGCCAGAATAGGACTCTCAACTTTTTAGTGGCTTTCAATGGTACATTTGCATTCTTGAAGTCTGTAGATGTCTTACATCAAGTCAAAAATGTTAAGAACATGAGCAAACTGTTAGATGGGGTGATCTAGGAAGTTGGGGTTGAGAATGTTGTACAAATTGTCAATGACAATGCAGCAGAATATGCAGGAATAGGGGAACTTATCAATGAAGGGACTCTTTGTGCAGCACATTGCTAGGAATTGATGTTAAAGAACGTTGGGAAGACTGGGTGGGTCAAGGTCTGGTTGAAAATGCTTGACAAATTACAAATTTATCAACAACCATACTTAGGTCCTTTCTTTAGTGAGAGACCAAAAAAATGGTAAGGAGCTTGGGAAACCAAGAGTAAATTATTTGCCATCCACTTCCTCACTTTACAAAACATTATAGCTACAATTCCTGTCAAGCAAATGTTTCTGAGCAATATGTCATGTCCTCTTTTTCAAGCAAAGATTTTCATAAACACTTGATCTATTATTTTTAATTTACATAGGATGTTGGGTGTTCAAAGAGAAATAATTCAATAATTTTACTTAAGTTGTCCAAAAATTAACTTTATGTTATATTAATAAAAGGCAACTTATGTTTTAGTTTTATTATTTAAAAAGTTGTCTGAAAGGGACAAAAGTGTAACTAGGAGCAGTCCAAAAGTAACGTTATTTTAGAAGGTTGTTCTGAACATTTTTTTTTTTAAATGGATTTTGGAGGAAAAAGGGGAAAAAAGAAAATAACATACTATTTTCTGAAATGTGTCTATAAAAGGAGTAGAGGATAGAAGCTATTCTAGCTTATCATAGTTCAAAAAATCGCAGGACTCGCCTCGGACTCCCGTGGACTCGCGAGTCCAATGGCGAGCCGAGTCGACTCGCGAGCCAAGTCCAAGCGAGTCACTAAAGATTGACTCGCGAGTTATTGACATGGACTTGCGCAAGTTATTGATCAGGACTCACGGGTTATTGACATGGACTCGCTCGCTCAGTCAACACGCACAGCCAAGTAATAAAGTGTTTTTTTTTTTCACTTTTTCCCTCATTTGCTCTTTGCTCTTTGGTCATAACAGGGTTTTAGGGTGTGGAGAGGTTGAAGAATCAACATCAAATCAGCAAAATATATCCAGGTAAGGAATTTGTCTTCGTTCGATATAACCTTCGCCTTCGCACTAGAAAGGTGGAGGATGCTTCACATGAGTCCATTGACTTGGACGAAATTCATCCATATGGTGATTGGACCGTCAATGAACAAGATGATGGTATTGATGTCCTTACTAAAGAAGATATTGCAGATTTAGAGAGAGGTGCAGCAGCATTGGCTGATTCTAGTGAGATGGAGGATGACAAAGACGAGGACTTTGATGTTGAAGAAGAAGAATCAACTCCTCTTTTAGATACCTCAATGCCTACTAGTTCAAGGCGTAAAAATTTGAGTTATATTAGGAGAAGAAAGAGGAGGATGTAGTCTTTAGTTTTCTGTTTTTCACATTTGGACATATCATTATATCTAATTTTGTAAGCATTTATAAACTTACGCTGCTGTTATACATTTTAAAGTTTGCAACTATGATGATATTTCATATATTGAGTGTTTCAGATTCATATGACATGTGTAATGTATCAATTATTGCTCTT
The DNA here is from genome assembly GCA_018584345.1 of Thuja plicata. NCBI lineage: Eukaryota > Viridiplantae > Streptophyta > Pinopsida > Cupressales > Cupressaceae > Thuja > Thuja plicata. Next base: position 1,359,408 of record MU224858.1, read on the forward strand.
ATGTTCTTTAAATGCATTAATTTTTATTTTTTTTTATTTAAAACTACGGTTTTTTCCTTTTGTTGAGTCTTTGTCGAGTCTTTTCGCGTGTCCAAGTCTGAGTCCAATTTTTTGGTTTGCCGAGTGCGTGGCAAGTCTGAGTCTTTAAACTATGTAGCTTATTATCAAACCCTAGTTTCTTGAGATTGAATATTGTTCATCTTTTCTGCCCAGGGATAAAAAACCCTTTCGAAAGAATGGATTTGAGTTCAAAAACGATCCTATTCATTTGAGTATTTCCATTCACGAAATACCAATGAGCTAAATAGTTGCAAGAAAGATTCTAGTTTTATTAATTGATAGTGTGTGGATTTTAAGATTTCCATGTTTGGTCGAGGATTTGGCTGTGATTTGTGGATGTTCTAATTTGAGGAGATATTTGATTTTCATTTGCTTGCAAATCAAATTGATTTTATGAAAGGAGTTGATAGTACATTTTCTGAGGTATTATTGAGAAATATATGTCAAGCTTTTTCATTGGTTGCTGTGATTTAACTTGTGTAGACACATTCTAGCCTTTGGATGTTGAGTAAACAACCTATTGTATGTGTATGAGGTAGGTGTGACATTCGCATAAGGCTATACCTATAACAAACTTGGTTGTAATTTTTGTGTGAATCACTACACTTTTTGATAACATTCTGGGATGTTGGTAACAGCCATACCAGTTCTGGTTGGTATACTACAGTTCTGGGCACAATTTTATGGCGTTTCAAGTGGTCACACTTCTTGAGGAAGATTTGTACCTGTTGTGACCTTTTCACACATTGCCCCACTACAAATGGGGACCCCCTACTTTTTGGTTCTCTTGGTCTTTTTGGCATTGGTTTTTGGTAGTTCTAGGGTCAGTCCTCTGAGATTCCTCGTGTTTCAAATGAGAATTGATGAATTTGGCCAAGTTTAAAATGGAGAGTTGTTTCCTGCCTTTTAGGGTTTCAGTTTTGAAGGGTTTCTTGATTAAGAGCTGTGAATTTGGATTAAGTGTTGAGTTGAAAATCCTTTGAAGAATGAACCAGTGAAATTTTGAGTCGTTTGAAGAGGTTCCTATTTTCTAGGGAATTTCTATTTTTAGTAAGTTTTATTGGCTCTCAGATTGGCTTCATTTTGAGTTTTGAAGTGGTTCTTTGTTTAGGGGTTCCATTTTTAAGGGATGTCTATTTTTAGTAAGTCCTAGTTTGCCCTAGTCCTCACAACTAATGAACTCTAGTTAAAGAGAAGGAAAAAGGGTGTCCAAATCTATATTCAGAAATGTGATCAAATGGTGCAGTTGGTCTAAGAAACCCTAAGTTCGAAAAAGCATCTCCTAAAAAAGCGAAAAGCACTGAAAAGGCATCTGAGAAAGTGAAAAAGCATCTCTAGAAAAAGCAGTCCTAAAAAGCACTAGAAAAGTACCTAAAAAGGTTAAAAGGCATGAAAAGCACCGAGTACAGTAACTTCTTGATCATGGTTACTCATAATGAAAATTTGAGGAATTAACTAAGTATGAGTCTAAAAGGAGAAAAAAATGCAAAAAAAAAAAAGACCGATTGTAAGGAAAATCCTTTTGACCGAGCTCCATATGCGCCCAAGAGGGCAAATTGCACTAAGTAGAGGAATTTCCTTGAAATGAAGAAATTCCTCCACCTATGCCAAAATGCGCCCAAAGTTGGCAAATTCCTGTAAGTTGAGAAATTTCCTCGAAATGAAGAAGTCCTCCACAAGTGCCAAAATGCACCCAAGTTTGGGAGGGATAAACATGGAAAAATGGCTAAGTGTCAATCGAAAAAACTAGGGAGAAGTGTTGAAAATGACGAAGTGTGGAAGGCGGAGGTGTAAAAATGACTAAGGCATGTATCCACACCAAAGAGAAAAAAAATCTCTATTAATTGTGTCAATTCGCATCCATGAGCGCTACTCTCCACATACTAAGGAAAGTACCCAAGTTCTAAAATCCCTCATAAGATTTGCGCCTGAGAGCGCAATTCCTATGGGACAAAGGAAATTCATCACCTATGCTAATGTGCGCTTATGAGCGCAAAGTTCATCATGTTATGGAACATGTTGTCGAGACAAAGTCAGTGTGCAAGCTTGATATCCAACCCTGAGTGCAGATGTATGGTGACAAGGAAAGGTTTACGAAATACAAAAAATCCACCTACCTATTCTCAAAACACTAGAATGCCAAAACATTATGCAGAAGGGATCAAAATTCTTCTCTATGTCATATGCACTCAAAGCGAGGAATATAATTTGGGAGAAATCCACATACATGTCCAATACGTTCTCTATGAAGAAATTGCAAAGCATTCGGTTATGTATTGAAAATCAAAATGCAGAGGTTGCAAGAAACAGTTTGCAAAGTCAAAAAATTCACCTTTCTTTGTCATGCACGACCAAGAACGCACGTCAAGAGATGCCAGGAATATTCAAATGTTTGAAATTTGTCATCATTTGTCAAATGTTCTCATCAACGCAATTCTTACTGTGCCCAAGAATACATTTCAAGCATGGGAAATTTGCCATGAAATGTCAATTGCACCCATGAGGGCAAATACACATCAAAATCCTCTGTTGGGTCTGAATTGCACTGCAAAGGGTAAATCCATGCTTGGATCAAGGAAAAACACAAGCTAAAGAAAGTTCGTCTACACATGCAAAATGCACCCAAGAGCACAAATCCTCAATGAGCCAAGAATTGCGCCAAGTCAAGAAAATTCCTTCTCTTGCAAATTTGTGCTCATCAGCGCGATTTTCACCCAGCCAAGGAAAGTTGCAAGGGCTTACAAATTTTTCACAAGGCTTGGAATGCACCCATGAGCGCAAAAACATAAATGTCAAGGAAATTTTCTAAAGTTTTGAGACCTTAACAAACATTAATATGCGCTCACGAGAGTAGGAGAAAAATTGCAAATATTAAAAAACCTTTGCTATGTCTAAACTCGCACCAAAGGGGAGAGGTTAGAAAATGATATTATTCAATGAGCAATTGGACTTGTAATTTAAAAAGACATTAGGAATAATGGGATATTTTCAAAGTTTAAGAATTCAAGCCCATGTCTAAAGTGTGCTCAAGGAAAGAGAAAAAAAGGAAGTCAATAAAATTTGGCTTAGTATTGAAGAACCAAGGAGGAGGTGGTTGAGGGGCAAGAGTAAAATTTGTTTCAAAATGTTCAAATTCCTCCCGAAGTGCTTCATTCGCGACCAAGATATAAATTGCAAGGGTTGATTTGAAATTCAATCAAGCGTGGAAAATTAATCAAACATTGGGAATTATTAGAGATTCATTTTAAAATTTAAAATTCTCCTGCCCATTTAAATGGCAAACAAGGATCTATATTGCAAAACATTGGAATATCAAGATTTTGCCTAGGTTTGAAAAATCATCATATATATTTTAATGGTGACTAAGATTTAATTGCAAACTTTGGAAATAATTAAATTGCCTAAGTGTTATGTAAAGCTCCACCCTTTTTAAGTATGCGCCCATGGGTGAGAATGTTTGTAGAGAGAAGGCACGAGAATTTTGAAGAGAGAAAAAAATTTTGGAGAGAGAAAGAATTTCTAGAGAGAGGTGTGAGTTCTAGAGACGTGTGGAATTTTGAAGAAAAGGACTTCTAAGGCAGATTGGAAAAATCAGAAAGAGGCCTGAGCTTCTTAGAGAGAGAAGAAGCTTTATAGAAAATTTTCAGATTCTTAAGTGGTTTTCTTCTTTAGAGTTTAAATTTTATTCTAGTTTCAGAATGAAACATTCTAGTTTTATTTTAATTCCTTGCATGATTCTTATGTCAATTATTTATTTTGCAAGAGGAAGAATTTCAGTTCTAGTGTTCAAGACGTTCTAGTGTCGAAGACGTCCAAATTTCAAGCAATCCAGTTCAAGGCATTCAAGGTTCAAGACCTCAAAGATCAAAGTTCAAAGTATAAATGAAGAAAAAAGAATGTAACATCTTGAAGTTCCTTCGGAAATCCAAGGTCAAAGTCTGAAAGTCCAATCTATTTCAAGAAGATGAATTCCCAAGCAAGTATATAGAATGAAGAAAATGATCAAAGGGAGATAATTTCAAAAGAAATAATCAAAGTTAGATCTTGGTTACAAAATGATGCAGTTAGAAAATACCTGATGCTAACATGGCGCTCGGTCAACTTCACCAGCTAATCAAAGGTCTTCAAGCCGACATGTCACGATTCATTGCATTCAATGAGGGGAATCCTTAACTGACTGATTTGGGGGTGACAAAGCATTGAATGCATAATTGGCATTCATTTCACCCTGCTCTCCTATTAAATGGACTTACATAGTGGGCATTTATTACCTCACCTTACTGGGCTTGTGCATTTCTATTGCTCCATGTGGACCCACTCATTAATTGTAGATTCTCTCTCCAAGCCCTAACCCTAATAAGGGTTGAGGTGTAAAAATCTAGGCCATCAATTTTGTTTCAATCCTAGCCCCCATTGTAATCTGAGACCTATATAAAAGGATCAATTCTCATTTGTAAGATAGTGAATTTTGAGATTGTTGCTAAGAGTTGCCAAGATAATAAAGCTTTCATTGTTGGTTTCATGGTGATTACTTGAAGTGTTTTGGTGCTTGCAGGGTTTCATTGTTCCCTCATTCAGAGTCGATTTTTTTTTCAAGTACTTAGATGAATGTGATTGATAGTATTGCTATGGTGGAATCGTCTTGCTCATACCTTTTGTTCTTAGGTGATTTCTAAGCACAATGTAAGGTTGGTTCTGAGCCCTTATGTGGATGCTTTACTTCTAGCTTTGATGCACATAGTTCATTATGATGGTGTTCATTGGGATATGAAAATTATTTGCACAACCTTTGAAGATTCCATCAGTTTTGTGTAGTTGTTGAATTTGGCAAAGCAAAGTTTGGTAAATTTCATCGTAACAATATTTATCTTTCAGATTCTTAGGATTAAAGTAGAACTCCTAAACCCTCATCCCATTTACTTTCTGCATATTTTCGAAAAACCCAAAAAAGTACTTTCATTGCCATATCATCTGAAAGCTCCCATAAACCAGTATCGTTTGAAATTGACACGAGGAAATTAATTTAAGTCCCCTCGTGATACCAACATATCACATTAACCATTGAGCTTATCCACAATCGAGGACTGGCATAAAAGAACCTTGGAGTCAATTGTATGATCTTTTGCAATCCTAGCATACACATGATTTTGCTCAAGAGAAGATAAGATACCTTGGTATTTTATTCTAGGTTGGTGTGGTCATAGAACACCCATCAACAATACCATTGCAGAAGCGGAACATGCAATGTGCATGGTATTTTCAATGAACATTTGCAGAGACACCATGCTGAAAACTAAGATTTATTCATTTGCATCTGCTGGTAATAGTCCAATAAGCCAGTTATACAAGTTTTGGGACACTTTCCAGGATGTCATACCATATTTGAAGGGATTTCATACAGTTCAAGGCTGCCCTATTAGTCTGGCATGCTGTTTTTTCATGACTTAAAGGTGCCATTTCACTGCTATAGCGTCAACTGCAGATTAAGGTGATAAATACTTCCATTTGAGCTAGTCGTCCCTTCTCCAATTTGTCATACTATATTTATTTCTGTCATGGCATTACTTCTGTTATGTGTTAGCATTTTCAACCTTCAAATTGTTGGTATGTGGTGACTGATCATTCTGTTGGGCTTAAATTTTGATGATATATCCCCCACGGGGGCCTGGGGGCAGAGCTCCCAGTAGAGATTTGGGGGCAACCCCCCAAAGCAAAAAATTGCTCATTATAAGGAGTTGGCTGTTGTTTTAGCATGTAAACCAACCTTTGTAAACTGCCAAAAAGGCTTGATAAATAAGTGGTTGTGTTATGTGAAAGATCATTAGATTGTAATTTACTCTTTGCTAGATAATAAAAGAAATTGGACAACTGTTTCTCCATGGATGTAACACACATTGGATGAACCACATTAAGTCTGTGTTACTGTGAATTGTTATTTTTGTCACTTTTTTATTCTGCCTTATTTTTAATATTGTGTTTTGCAATGCTAACAATTCAATTTAAAAATGTTGCTGCTAGTTAACATATTTTCAGTCTAAAGGTAATTTCAACACTTTGACAAATGCTTACTTGTAACTATGCGTGATTCTCTGCCAGGGATATTTTAGTATTTGAATTTCATTTTAGAAGGCATTGCCACCAATTTGAATTCATCATTGATATTTTGACTAGATATTGGAAGGTATCACCACCAAAATACTCTCTAATATATTGACATTGTAATAAAGATTGGATGGTATAGCTACCAATACCAAGATTTGCAATCTCTTATTCCAATTTGATCGTTGCATGCTTTGCTATGGAATGTCTGCAGACTAAGTTAACATATTTAACTTCCAGTTTGCAAGAATTGTAAAACTATGTAGCTTGCCATGAGCAAGTGAAAGAAATTGTTTATTGTTCACAACTTAGCTACCATATGCTCTCCCCTTGTCTGCATCAGGATCTCAATGATCAAGAAGTACTAGGATATGTGCTCTGGTTTTGAAAATTTGTTAAAAAAGCTATCATACTGATTAAAGATATTAAACAACTCTTAGATGGAATCTTCAAATTCTAAAAAATAGGAGAAAGAGCCCCAAAAATAAGTTGAATGAGTTGTTTGTGAATAATGCAAAGGAGATACTTAAGGTAAGTAACAATTACAAACATAAACTGACATGTCCCCGTTTGAACTTTGAATATAATAAGACAATGATTTATAATAACAACAATAGCACATATTTTGAATGAAATGCCAATCAGTGCTAAGAAATCGATCATTAAGCATATGACAACAAACTTGCATGACAAGTCAAAGAAAATAAGAAGCGTAAATAGAAGGGAAACAATGAGGTGAAAGTAGTCAAGAACAACATGACACCGATTGGAGATTGATATCGAAACTATTGATTATAAGAATATCATAAACGGCTAAGCCACCAGGGAATCAGGATGATTACGTGGCAGACAAAAAGATATCGAAATACTAGCCAAGAGTCACGTATTAAACGGCAATATCATTAAGTATAACAGAGTATGTAGAACAATATCGATTATCTTGGAGTCGATTACCATATGAGGAAGTGCATTTGATAAACATTTTTTCTTAGATGCCACTATGGAATCTTCATCATCGACTACACAAATTTGGGAAGCAGCAATTATAAATATTATTAACATACGAAGATTTAATGTTAAACGGAAAAATCAATAAACAAAGGTATTGAGTGTTATCGGATTGATGAACAGCTTACACGTTGTCACCTATCATTATTAATATTGAGTTTGCTCCTTAATTAATGGACCGATATGATACTGTTAAACTAATATTGATGACTATAATAAATTATAGTTGCGATGGAGACATTACTAAAACCCGTCATGAAGATCATTCTTGAAGCAATCGGATGATCAGCACATTACTCCATCAAGTCAACAATTAAGACTGACAGATCAAAGATGATTTGTTTAATTAAGAATTCTGAAGAGGTATGTTTTGCTTGTTATGAGAAGACAATATGGTAAGACGTGTCTTTAGAAAGAAAACCTAGAAACGTATAAGAAGAGGTTTGGGTCATTGAAGGAGGGCATCGGAGAATAAGAAAACATACATATATTTTTACTAATCACAGGGAGGAGATCAGCAGGAAATAGAATATATATGACTGCTGGTAAGCATCGTATAACAGCAAATACGGTTTCTGGATTTACTTTTGTATCATCAATGATTTATAAAATATTATATACGAATGCTGCGATGGATCAGGAACCATACACAAATTAGTTGGTATGCTATAACATAAATGATAGTTTATAAAAGGGGAGTCGAAGTGTGTGTGTGTGTCTATATATATACTTAAGAGGGTAGGTTAGTGTTGTGTAGGGAGAGGCAGAGTAAATCCTCACAAGGTAGGTGAATCCCAAGATGGGATAGGGACGGGGTCCTGAATCTTTGAGGGACCCTACTTGTAGATTGGTGTCAAGCGCCCTATGACAAGTAAATCCCCATCCTCTTTAGGGTTGAGTTTAGGAGAGAAGGAAGTGGGCTTAATATGCTAACTACCAAATGTATTACGAATTATTCATTGTTTTCTTAAATTGAATTGATTTGGACGCACAGTAATGTATGTTAAAGTTAAACATTGGAAATCGACAGCCTCCTAGTTGGGGACATTACATAAACTTTTAAGGAATCATCTAGGTGCTATTGTTTAGGTTAAATTTGTAATAATTAAAATTTTATTTTAAAAAATTTCGGTGACAGTACTTTTTGTCAAAGTTTTATGTTTGATGGCTGGTGATGGCATGCCAATGGATCGCCTCTACAAGGACATGGATAGGGCCAAAGAGACCATTTTGCATTCCTATGGTGGAAACAAAAGAAAAAAGGAGATCATTTGGTACATCATTGATCATAAATGTATGAACCAACTCCACTAGCACATTCATGCCTTTTACTACCTAAACTGAAATAGTAATTGATTAATTACAAAGGAGTTGAAGACTCCTTAAATAGAGATTACAAAGGAGATTTCTAAAACAAAAACAATCGAGACCTACAACAAATAAAAGAAATTTACTAAATACTAACTAAATGACCATTATAGCTAAATATAGCAATATTATTTTAATACCCTCCCTTAATGGTCATTCTACTAACTACACCAAGTTGCCCCCTAAAGTTTACAAACTTATCCTAGCTTAGAGACTTGGTGAATGTTTGCAGTCTGATCCTCAGTTGGACCATTTTGCAACAACACAGATCCATATTCAAAAAGTTGCCAAATGAAGTGACAATGGAGCTCTATATGCTTTGTTCGCTCATGGAAGACTGCATTCTTGGCAAGCTTGAGCACCCCTTGATTGTTGCAAAACAAGACTAAAGACACTGCTTGAGACAATTTCAAATATCTTTTGAAACCATATTGCCTCACATATTGCTTTAACAGTTCCCCAATACTTAGCTTTTTTTAAGAAAAGAGCTACTGTTTGTTGCTTCTTAATAGTCCATGTGACCACCCATGCCAATATTGAAGACATACCCAAAAGTAGACTTTCTATCATTAACAGAACATGCCCAATCTGAATTTGTAAAACCACCCAATCAAGGTTCTTTGCTTTTGTTGTACAGAATGCCAAAGTCTTGTGTCCCTTTCACATATCTTAGTACACGCTTTACTGCAACCCAATGTTCTGCTTTAGGGGCAGCCATGAAACGAGATATGTAGCTCACAACATAACTTAGATTAGGTCTAGTGGTTGTAAGATATATGTGATTGCCAACTAGTTGTCTAAATGCCAAATGATTCACAATTGGTGAATCTAATTTGGTGATAGTTTAAGCCCTTTATCCATAGGTGCAGATGAGACCTTGTAGTCTTGCATTCTGAACTTGTTCAGCAAACTCTTGGCATACTTCGACTAAGATGAAAATACAGTTGTATGTCTGCCAAACCTCTACACTAAGACAATAATGCAAAAGACCCAAATCAGTCATATCAAATGACTAACACAAATCAGTTTGATTTGTTCAAGCAAATGTGCCCTAGTACCAGTAATGATGATATCATCCACATAGATGACAAGAAGAATGGTATCAGTACCATCACACTTGACATATAAGTTGGGATCTGAAGGACTCCTATGAAATCCCTAAACATCTAAATATCTATCAATCTTGATGTACTGAGCTTTGAGGGCTTGCTTTAGGCCACAAAGTTCGCTAGTCTGCATACCTAATACCTTTGTCAGCAACCTTGAAACCTTGAGGCTGCGTCATGTAGACCTCTTCCTCCAAATCACCATTGAGGAAGGCACTCTTAATGTCCATTTGATGAACTTTCCAGCCAAACTGTGCGGCAATGGCTACGACCAGTTAGATGGTGCTCATCTTTGCTATAGGAGCGAAGGTCTCCTCGTAGTCAATGCCTTCTTTGTGTGAGAATCCTTTAGCCACCAACCGAGCTTTGCATTTATCAATAGTTCCATCACCTTTGTATTTCACTTTGTAGACCCATTTGCAGCAAATGGGTTTCTTCCCTAGGGGAAGATCTGACAAAACCCAAGTGTTGTTCTACAAAAGACCATGATGCTCAAATTCCATAACCTATTCCTATTCAGGTTTACCTCTTGCCTCTAGAAAATCCTAGGGCTCATAAATATTTTGAATGGTATCCATAAGAGCAAAATTGACAAACTATGCTTGATCTTGCCTTTGGAATATCTACCCTCAACAATCTCATTATCCCGAACATCACCGATGAACTTTTCCTAGCACTTAGCCCGAAGAGTAGAAGCATTAGGATGATCGTCATGACTTAAGCTTCTTGGAATGGAAATATTTGGATGTTAATTCAAATTGTCCTGAGGGAAATCTGCTAGTACAAGTTCATGCCTAGGAGATTCCACAAGTTCAAAATTGTCAGGATCCATCCCTTAGGTGGAGCTAATGGAAGCCTAACACCCAAATCGTTAGCCTGCAGAAGCTGATCTTTAAGACTCTTGATGGGAGAAAAGAGTTGAAAGGGCTTACCTTCTTCGTCAAATACAACATCTCTATTGAATGTGAAACAATCAGTTCCCGCATCAATCAACCAATAGGCTTTATGATTGTTACTGCAGCCTTTAAGCATCAACTTTTGAATTTTGAAATCCAAGTTGGTCCGCTTGGCATCTAGAATCTAAACATATGCTACTGAACCAAAAATCTTCAGGTGGTTGATTTTTGGTTTCCTACTAGACCATGCTTCCTCTAGGATGATCTTCTTGACAGCCTGTGTGGGAGACTAGTTCAGAAGGTACACTGCAGTATACATTGCCTCGGCTCAAAACTTCTAAGAAGCATTTCTATGCTCCAACATAGACTAGACCATCATCCTAATTGCACAGTTCCTCTGCTCAACACTAATTTGTCGATGGGTATAGGATGTGGTAAGTTTACACTTAATATCATGTTTAGCACAAAAGTTGGTGTATTCATTGGAACAAATTCCCCCCCCATTAGAAGACCTAAGAAATATGATCTGACATCCTAACTATTTTTAAACTAATGCTTTAAACTTCAGCTTTTCATTAAACACATCTGATCATGCCTTTAGGAAAAACACTGACATTTTCCTAATGAAATCATCTACAAACAAAAGAAAAGGTTTGGCACCAGTGACCAATGCAGTATTCATTGGTCCATAAATATTTGCATGAACCAACTACAAGACCTTGGATGATCTCTTAGCATTTTCGTCTGAGAATGGAGTCTGATGTTGCTTCCTTGCCTAGCAAGCTCCACATACTCCATGTGTCTGCGCTTCAATCTCAAGTAAGTCGTCTACCAAATTCTCCAGAGCCAACTGAGAGAGGTATGATAGGTTGAGATGCCCATACCACTGATGCGAGTACTAATGGATAAACTCTTTGCAACCATTGCACGTTCTTGAGACTCTCCAGTTTCAACCAACCTATACAATCAATGATCTTTGAGCGCAACTGCAATTGTCTTATTGGACACCTTGTCAACAATGTGGCGATTATGTGCACTGAAGGCGACATCCAACTTTGCCCAGTGTCGCATAATCTGACTTAGAGAGAAAACTGACCTCCATGCCTGGAACATAGCATATGTTGAGAAAAATCAGATTTCTCCAACCAAATGTAACCTGAACGTTGCCCTTGCCAAAAACTGTATACTCTTCACCACCACCAACGCTTCTTGAATTAGAGCAAGTCATGTACTCCGTGAACCAATTTCTCCTATGTGTGAGATGGCGAGAAGCCCCAGAATCAATGTACGATGCAAAAAAATTGAAATTATATGTTGGTCTTTAGGCCATAAATGCATAAAAGGCAAACTACTTCTGCTCAGTATGCTCTACAACATGGGCCTTCCGCTGCAACCCTCCCTTGGATTTCCAATATGTCAACCGCTTCCTGCAGTGTTTTTACATGTGACCAAGCTTACCATAATAATGACATGTGATATTCTTCTTGGAACTCTCCTCAAATTTGCTTTATCCTTTCTATTGAAAGGACTTGCCTTTGCATTTCTCCTTGGCAGTAAAAGCTTGTTCCACAGTAGTTTTCACACTACTGCTTCCACCTGTACTTCTACAAGAGCTTATTGCACTAGTAATCAAGCTTCAAGTCAACAAAGGTGGAGGTAATGTTGAGAGTTTCAATGAAGTATTGATAGGATCGTGGAAAGCTTTTCAACGTGATAACCACCATATCTTCTTCTTCCATCTTGCAACCAATGGCCTCCAGTTGATTGTGAATGTCTTTGATCTTCATGAGATGATCCTACAAAGACATCTTGTTGTCCATCATAAACGAGAATAACATATTCTTAAGGAAGAATTCTCTACCCTTGTCTGACGTTTCATGCAAGTTCTTAAGGTGTGTCCGGAGTTCTGCAACAATCTTGCCTAATGGTACTTCTAGAAGCATATCATAGGTGACAAATAACTTGAGTAGCATAACCGCTTCCTAATTACACTCATCAAACTTGTCCTAGTCTTTACCCACAACTGTGGGACGAATAGATTTACCAAAAACAAGTTGATGAAGACAACCATACTCAAAAATGGTGAGCATCCTTTGTTTCTAGGTATTGTATTTCTTACCATTGAATCTCTATAACCCTTCCAACATGATGTTGATCAAAGACACCATCCCTCCCATTTTCCAATTACACGAAAAACATCAAAACTAGCTGCAGCAACGAAATTTGATATTTGAAAATCTTATTTTTCAAGCAAAAATCACCCTTCAGTGAGTAGCTAGCACGAATTTTGAGGTGGTCAGCTCAAAAAATGAATACCCCCAATTTTATTTATAAAATCGGTCAAAAACTTAGAACCCTAGTGTGCTGAAAAAACCACCTTGAAACCCACTAATATTCGTCACAATCTAGGCTCAGAAACCCTAGCCATAGATGATAACCCACGATTTCAATTTTTATCTAAAAAATTGTGCAAAAAAATCCTTAAAAATCATGCAGCAAAAGAACAACCAAAAAAACAACAATTTTGTGTGAAAAATCATGCAAAAGATTCTAGAAAACCACGCAATTTGCACTGGAAATCATAGCGCTGGTTTAGCAACAAAAACCCACACAATTTAGACAAAAAATTTAGAGACACAATGTGCAAAAACCCTTGGCACAATTTGGTGCTGGAAAAATTGTGCGATTTTAAGAATAAAAAACCTTCTACGATTTTCTTCAAAGAATCCCATGATTTTATTTGAAAAAAATCGATCAAAAACTTCTGAAAAAAAAAATTCAAGAAACCACAATTTTTATTTTTTTTGATCGGTAATAATAGAATTTTATTAATAATATAACAGAAGTACATAGTAGAATTCTAAAGCTCTATCATGAACCATATCGAGCTATCTTCTAACATCCTAAAGGATTTAACTTATCCTCCTAATTACAAAAGACATCATCATAAGCTATTCATTTCAAACCTAATAACAGTTTAGATCTGATAAGCCCTTTACATGGCTTTATACATCATTAACAGGCATAAAACAAAAACACCAAAACCTGCATTGGGAAATCATTCATTTGCGCCCGACATCTTCAACATCAGCCTCCATCACCTCAGAATCGATTTTCTTCCGCTTGCATCGATCGATATTCAGCTCGTCCCAGATTTGAGTCGCTCGGACTCGGCCAAAAAACCTTCAAAACAAACTTCATAGGCCCCGTCTTCAACTGCCCAGTTCATCAAAATGCCAAAATTGCAATATTCCAGCTTGCATTCATGAGGTTCAACGCCACTTCCTGCAATTTCAAGCCCTAATTCCTCTCGGTACGACGACCATGAAAACCCTCTGCACATTCATCATTTGACACTCATGGTCCACAATTGCTTTCTTCAACTTCCCCCATGCTTTCATAATTTTTTGTCTATAGATCATTTTATCCACCTTTCCCCTTCCAGCGTAGAAAAGGCACAAACCCGAAAACCCTTGCTTCCTCCTCATCTTCAAAACATTCTGAAATGTCTGACCCCACCCCAGGCACTACCCACTCCAAAATGGAGTCAAGCCCTAACAGCAAATTCTCATCAAAGAGAGAGCTAACTACCCGTTTAACCTCTGCAGTGTCTTCACCAATCTCTAGTCCCCATACTGTGATGATTGATATCACATCCAGATTTACTCGCCATTTCTTCTTCCTGTCCATAAATAGTTCACCTATTACTCCAAAGACAGCATCCATTACAGCCTCGTCTTTAATTTTCAACAAACCCCACAGTCGCTCTTTACTAACCGAGCCTTTGAAAGCCTTCTACTACTTATTTGTGTCTACAGAAAAGGTCACCTCCATTGTTTGCTTCCACACCAATCCTTTACTGCATCTAAAAACTAGTTAATTCCTACCACAACTGATATCTATCCCATCAACTGAGTTCCTTTTAAAAACACGCTCAACACACCTTTCAAAGTGTGGAGGTAACCTTCATAATGAATTCACATATCAACTATCAGATCTGAATCAACCTGTCATCATTATATAACAAGTCGTCCTTTCACATGCTCGGCTTTCATGAATGAACTAATAAAGGCTGGTCTAATCCGATCTAGTAGATTCTCAATTACATCACCTTCGAAAAGGAGAGGGGAATTAATTTAAATGAGAATGACACACAAGCCAACGGTCATCCCGCTAAAACATGAAATGAGGATCCATCACCATACATTTTAAAGCAATTGATTATGCAAGTCTGCAAACCCAATTTCATACTCTTTCTCAAAGGACAAAGCCCATTTTGATAAAACCTCAGCTTCCATATTGCCTGTTCTTCGCACATGACTAATTTTAAATTCCCTAAAGCAATTAAGCTCCACCAATATAGCATTTATTATACCCTGTAAATGTCAAGCTTGGGTTTCACCTTTCTGAATAGCCAGCACAATTATTTGCAAATCACCCTCTAAATGAATTTTCTGCACATTTAACTTCCTTCCTACCTTAAGAGCCAATAAAGCAGCTTTTGCTTTCGCTACATTGTTTGTCCCATGACTAAGTTTTTGTGCAGCAAAGGCTAATGTATTGCCAAGCCAATCTCTGCAATAACTCCAGCACCCAAAGGACCGGTATTGCCACTTGCAGCACCATCAAAATTCAATTTGATCCATCCATCTTCAAGCATTTCCCATTTGACCACAGTCTTATTCCTTTCTTGGAGACCCACGGGAGTCTTCTTCATCCCTAACCTTACTCTGGTCCCTGGCCATTGCAACTGAATTGCTTTGTCCATCTTAGTAAAGGGGGTGCAAGGGTTGAGACTTGCACTAGCAGCACTCAAAAGTTCTTCAATTGAAAGGTTAATTCTATTGTTTATCTTTTCCAAAGGCTCCCTTTTATCTTGGAAGATTCTCTGGTTTCGCTCCTTCCAAATCTCCCAAACTATAATTGAGGGGCTGATGTGCCAAACTTTAGATAAGATTGTCCTTCCTTGATCCCTTGGTTATCCGACAAAAACTTCCTTCAAAGTGTGTTGCATCGGTCCGGCCCATCCCAGCTTAGATCTCACCATCTCCCAACACTCATTGGCAAACCTGCATTGTAATAACAAGTGATCTGCATCCTCCACAGCCTCTTCACAGAAAACACATTTAGTCGGTCCTATAAAGCCATATTTCTTCCTTTGCTCCCTAGTCAAAATTCTTCCTTGAATAGCTAGCCAAGCAAAGGATCCCGCTTTGGGTAGACAATCTTTGCCCCAACATAACTTTAATGGCCAATCTACCAAGCTTTTGTCATTGGCTAGCAATTGATAATCTAACTTCACTGAATATTGCCCACTTTTAGCTGCACACCAAATTAATTTGTCATCCATTCCTGTCACCACAAATTCTCTGTTCTGAAAAAAGAATTGCATTAAGGTTAATTGCTGATCTGAAAGCCCCATATTATCTAAACTTCGCCACCCCCATTGCTGACCAAAAACAGTTTGCTTTACCTCCATGTAATCAGAATTTTTTTCTCCCCATTTATCAGAAAACAAATTTCTCAAGTCACGAAATACATTGTCTTTCAAAGAAGGGAGACCATTGCTAGCATAATATGCTTTGATACCATGAAATGGTAATTGATTAATTACAAGTAGAATACTCTTCAAATAGAGATTACAAACAATGTCTCTAAATCAGAAACAATCGAGAACTACATAAAATAAAAGAAACTTACTAAATACTAACTAAATGACCATTATAGATAAATTGAACAATATTACTTTAATATAAACCCAAAGTTCTTCTTTGGTCAATCTAGGGCTGATGAGGAGGCCATCGCAAGCATTGTTTCATGCATAGTAGCATTAATCTGGAAAAAATCTTGATTAATCGGGAATCAGGACCTTGCCCGATTTTTCCCCCAAAAAATCGCAGAAAATCGGTCAACAATTTTTTTGGTGCTGGTCAACGATTTTTCTGAAAAAAACGCATATTAATCAGGAAAAAAACCGCCAAAAACCCTAAAATATCTGCGCGACTTTTTTTTATAAAGGCATGCCCATCATTCATTTTTTATAAATGCAAGCAAGGCGGCAAAGAGAGACGATTAATGCTACGATTCACAGGGCAGAGTCGCAGACGATTCACAGGTAGAGGATTCGCAAGGCATCATCAGGCGTATTCAAGGTCTTTTGCTATATTTTTTTGTCATAGACGTTTTTTGCTATATTTTTTGCTATTTGCATATATTCATCGTTTTGCTATTTTTTGCTATATATTTGTTTTAGTATTTACTATATTCATAGTATATTCGTTTTTTATCCTATATTTTTATGCAATATAGTCAACGATAAGTATATAAATGCTGAAAATCTATTCTCTACTATCTACTGGTCTAACTCTATAATTTATTTGCTCTCAATATATCTATGATGTGGAAATGCCCTTTAATTTTTTTTTTTAAAAGTAATTTTTTACTAATTTTCTTTAAGTTATTACAGTTTTTTGTAAATCTGATTTTTTCCCGATTTTTGAAAAACTCTTACTCTTTTGGTTTGCCGATTTTTTTCCAAAACAATTAATGCTACTATGGTTTCATGCATTGACAAGGTGGTACCAAATAATGAGATTGGGGACATAACTCTTAATGAAGTGGAGGTCTTCAAAGGTGCACAAAGGGGAGGCTCTTTCCTTCAACTCAAGCAATTCAAAGGAGAAAAAAACTAGGTAAAGAAATAACCCTTTTAATATTCATCTTGATAATAGGAAGTAGAAACTTGAAAGTTTAAAGTTGACAGGTTCTAAATTTTTAATTAAATCTTTTTTATATGTTTCATTTGTAGATTTATGGTGGGAGAATTAAAGTGTTGGCACACCAAATCTTCAAGGGCTAGCTATTTTTGTTTTGTCCTAGCCTGTAGTGCTTTTGGGTGTGAATGCAATTAGAGCTTATTTGAGAGCATTCACGTGAAGAAGAGAAATATGTTCACACAAAAAAGCCTCAGTTGCCTTCTCCTTGTCTAAAACAACCTTTGCCTACAAACCAAAAAAGTGGAAAGCCCTTCTCATGATGAAGATATTGCTGAATTGAAGAGAGAAGCCATAGAGTTGGATGCATTGGAGGAAAATAAAGACATTTTTGACAAATTAATTAGCCCACATGTTGATAACAACTTACCTTCTAGTTCAAAGCCCAAAAAAATTAAGTTACACTAGGACGGGAAGAGGAAGATGTAGATTGTATTTGGCTGTTTTTTGACATCTGTAAACAGTCATAGTGCTATTAGAAAATTATTATTTATAATTTTGATGTACTATATGACTGACACCTTGAAATTCAAAAAAAATTGAGCATTTGAATATCATATAGCGCATCATGCTTGAATTATGACAAATTTATTATCAAAGTAGATTTTTGTGTTCTCTAAATGCATTAATTTCTGTTTTGTTTTGTTTGGATAAATTTTTCACCAAGCCCAAGTCGAATTTTTGGGCTCCCAAGTCTGAGTTTTAAGCCTGTGGTATTTGCTTCCGCCTTAATTGCCAACTTTGGTCTTCATCAATTCTCACCACTTTGCACTTTGAAAGGTCGTACCCTCAAACAATTATTTATACTTACACTTTTTTTGGCTGGCCGTGGGCTCCCAATTCTGTGTTTTCAGACTATGGTATTTGCTTCCACCTTCATTGCCAACTTTGGTCTTCATCAATTGTCACCACTTTGAGAGGTCCTACCCTCATACAATTATTTATACTTATACTTTTTTTGGCTGGCCACCTTAGGTTTGATCCCACTTATCTATTTCTTTGTTTTTCTTCCTTTTTTTTGGTCTATATTTTCGTTTTCTGTATATCTAGTGCCCTTTTAGCCTCAATACTTTGTTATAGTAGCAGTCGTACGTTCTAGTCCCTGTGACCTATTCTTGGTCAACTTCTTACTATAAAGACCATTTTTTTAGCATAGAAACCTAAAAGAATAATTTAGTACAAAATGTTTACATCAAATGTAATTAATTTGTACAAAACATCTTATATGCATCACAATCAACCTTTGTAAATTGTACATTGAAACAAGCACATCCATGAAACTAACTTGCATGATAGAATATACTATATAGCGACAAGAAATAGAAAAATAAGGAAAAAATAATCATATGCTCTCTGACATATTGTGTTAGGAGGCCATGCTCGCTAAAATGCTGACAATGGAGAATATTTACCTCCACTAAATCAAGTTTAAGCTTCTTTGCACGGGTCAAAGCTTCCCGCCTTGAGATAACCTCATTACCTAGAACAAAGCATGAGTTTTAAAAATGAATAAATAGCAGTCCTGTTTCTAACACAAAACAAGTAATAAAAATAGCTAATTAATACATCCCATAGCCAAAAATACTTGTATTCCAAGGAAAAGAGAAGACTAATAAACAATCTATAGATAATATAAATACCTCCTACACAACTTAAAAGGCAATGCTTCAATCTATTTCAAGCAATCCACAATACAAATCTTAATAATCATCCTAACAGCTATTAAACTTCATAGTTAATAACTTTGGTTTAGGGACATAATCTTCAATATATCCATTCAGAAAGAACTAGAGAACACAACCAATGTTACTTCCTCTAGTTACACAAATTGAGCGAAGAATCCTTGCTATGCATGTTAAGCCATAATCAATTATTTTGCAATAGGAAACGGCTCAGATGCTAGTTTTTCTTGCTTCTGTAGGAAGAATCTTTCTTGTAACTCTGATGTTCAGCTGATGTTCATGAAGCTATCATTTTTTGCTCTGGTGTAATATAAGATGCATTTCTTACGTAGAAATATAAATAAACAATCCTTCATTTCAGTGCATGTCCATATTTTTATGCATTTCCTCATCTGACAACCATAATTAAAAGATGTCATCTATAAATGATAGAATTTACCAAAAGGTCACGCAAAATAAAAGGGAATGCCAATTGTCAATACCTAGCTTTCGAATCAAAATTTGGCAACCATAAAATAAATTATCACAGGCATTCATCTATTTTTCAATCATTCGCATATACAGGAATCCTTAAGCCACTCACCTCTTTATTTCTGAACATCATATCTCTCAAATCTCCTATTACGACCTCTACACAAACTGTATTCAAAAGCTGAAATATTTTGAGCTCATCCTCTCAGTCTTCTAACTATACGTATATGCAAATAGTTACCAGACATGCTAAGTAACAAAACTCTTCCTCCAAAATAAATTTGCAAATATTTGTTGTCAACATGAGATTTGTCATAGAGACATTACCTACTATTATTATGAACCAATGCCTTCACCAATACTGATCCTAAAGTGTGATGTCCCCGTTTTAGTAGGGATCTTAAGGATGGAGTTATTAGCCCATCACTGCAACCTCCGTGGGCTAATGCCTTGTTTTGGGGGTCTTTGTGATGAACTTACTATTTTTAGTAAGTCGTCTCCTGTCAACTTCTATTGGTGGCAAGGATCCGTTCAGTGGTTTAATCAGAGCAGAGCAAATGAAGTGGTTGGGATCAATAATGTATTTGATTAATTGAGCTTGGCTTAATTAATTAATGTTTTGGGGCCATTTATTAAAGTCTAAGTTATTATTTATTAATGACTTCGTGATTAATGAAGGCTTTGGTTGCTAACAGTTATATTATAAAGTTGGTGCTTTAAGTTATGTTTGGTGTGAAGTTGAAGATTCATATTTTGAATCTTCATGGAGAAGTTGTCCTTTATAGAGGATTTTCGAAAGGCTTGAGGGATCCATTATCTTTTATTATTTAAAAAACTTGTGCTCTGCAAATTCTGGAAAAGAACAAGGGTTTGTTCATTGTGACAGCAAGGAATTGGAAATTTCTTGATGTTTTGTGCTCTTTGAATTGGTTAACTACCAACGAATTGCAGCAGATCAGTTTGGCATCGAAATCCACATCTTTGAAGAAGTTACGGCAGCTGAAGGAGATTATCGGGTTTGTTTGTATCAGCGTTTCCTTGTGAATAGAAGTCATGGGTTGTTCAATGGAGGTTTGGTGTTATACGTGGTGTGGGAAGTTACACAGTGACTGTGCGTCACCTTATTGTTCAGTCAGCAGCATTAGAAACTGTCAGCCGCGTCCTTCTTGAAACGTGTGGAGAGAGTATTGAGTATGGCGGCCAGCAAGTAATTGCCGCGGGTAGCTGTGGGGTCTTGCGGCCAGCAAACTAGGAGGATCTTGAGGTAGCGTCAACTATATTGCCATCCGTTATTAATGTGATTTCATTAATGGTTTCAAGGCATGGTATTTATGTGGCATTTTAGGAGTGGGATTTGCTTAATGTAAATACAATTGATTTTATATATAGTAAAAATACAAAAAAAGCATATACTGTCTCAAAGGAAAATTATTAAAATTTGTTTCTTTAGAGTTTAGTGTATTTGCATTGTTCTTTTAAGAAGAGCCAGGCAAGCTCTTTACAGTGGTATCAGAGCTTACATCTTGCCAGCCTGTAGGGGAAATTGGGTTTGAATTATGGAAGGTGACAGGTTTAGACAGGGTTATCATTACACTCGCAGAGGTTGGAATTCACCACCACCTGGTGACATGGAACAGGGAAATATGGGAGACAGGATCCCAGAAAATACAGGTAATGATGATGACAGGGAAGCTGCTGTGGTATTCAGGAATATTGCTCGCAGTCAGCAGGAGTTGGCAGCTGGCCAACAACAAATGGCTACAGTATTGCAGAATCTTTCAGATACCTTGCAACGTATTACCTTGCCTCGAGATCAAGGCAGGGATAGAGATCGTAGGAGTGTCTCAGCTAGTTCACACATGTCCAGGATTGACTTGACAGGTACATAGGATAGGCCTTACGTCCTACCTTCTTGAGACCAGAGATAGATACTATCAGTTTTGATGATGAGGCTTCCTTTACTGATGATGTATTCGCGCTACATACTGAGTGGAATGCTTTACCTCCTGAAGTAAAGCAACATCTTAATTTTGACAGATTCATGACTCAGAAGAGAGCGCTCTAAAGGGAGAACATATGGACGTTAGAGGCATACAAATCATGATCTTAAGCAAGCAACCAACAAGTTGACATTGACACATTTTGATGGGAGTGGCAAGATGACTGCCAGAGCTTGGATACACAAGCTAGATACATATCTGTCTTTATGTCCTATGTCTGAGGAGGATGCCCTTCGGTTTGTTGTTTTGCACCTTGACAGTATAGCTCATGACTGGTGGTACCATGGGTTGGTATCCTTACACCATGATTAGATTGTGACCTATCAGGACTTTGTGGATGGGTTAGTGGAGAGATTTGACAGGAAGGACCCAAAATCCTATTTCAGGGAGCTGGCACAACTCAAACAGACAGGCAACCTGGAGGCTTTTATAGGGGGAATTCAGAGAGTCTCAGTTATGGTTTATGACATATCAGAGAGGAGGCGTGTTATGTTGTTCATTGAGGGGTTAGTGGAACCTCTTAGGGATTGTGTCAAGTCCTTTGACCCTAATTCATTACAGTTGGCAATGAAAAAGGCTAGAGACTTGGAGTTTTCAGCTCCACGCAACAAATTTCCTCCAAGACCACCAAATTTTCCCTATGATAACAAGGCTGCTCCAAAAAGAAATGAAAAGAAACCAGTGACAGGGCCTTTAGATCCTAAAACACTTAGCAATTTGAGGAGAAGGAGATTGTGTTTCTATTGCAGGGGTCCTTATGATGAGAAACATGAATGCCCGTTGAAGCCTAAAGGTAGAAATAGGCTTATGGAGTGGTATTACGAAGATGAATGTAATTCTGATTTTGAAGGGCAACAAGTTGATCCTGAAGATGATGGCTTAGAAGAGGCAGTTAACAGTGAGAAGGTGGATGAGGATTCCCACCTCAAGGTTGTATACTTGTCCAGAATGCAGAAAGAGAGATCTTTCAGGATGAGGGGCCTCTTAGCAGGACAGTGTGTCATTGCATTGCTGGATATAGGAGCCACACAATTTTATATATTCACGTTTGGTCTCTAAGAGAGGCATACAAGCAGAGGAGTTTGAGGGCATTAGAGTGAAGGTGGCTGATGGTTATACCTTGAAATGTGACAGAATGATCCCAGATCTCCCAATGAAATTAAATAACTATGAGTTCAAAGCTGATTTCTATGTAGTTGACATGGGAGGTACCGATTTAGTTTTGGGTATGAGTTGGTTACATTCAATTCAGGCTTTTTATCTCAGCCTCAAAGATATGGAGATGAAGTTTGAGGTAGATGGCAAGAAACACATACTCAAGGCAATCAGGGAGGAGAACTTGAGGACTATGTCACTTAGACGTATACAAAGTCTCATTCGCCATGATGCAGTTGAGTGGGCAGCTGAGTGCAAGATTTTACCCACACTTGAGGAGTCGGGGAAATCAGTTTATCACCCTAACATACAGGAGTTGAGAACTAAACACTCCAAAGTGTTTAGCGATTTAGCACATGGCAAGCCACCTGACAGGGGTATAGAGCACATTATTGAGCTTGAGGAGGGCACTAAGCCCATCATGATTACTCCTTACAGGCATCCCAAGCGCCTGAAGGATGAGATAGAGAAGACTATCCAGGAGCTGATTTCTATGGGGCATATTAGGCCAAGTAAATCGCCCTTTGCTTCTTCCGTTGTTTTGGTGAAGAAGGATGGTACCCTCAGGATGTGCATCGACTACAGGATGCTGAATCGGAGGACCATTAAGAACAGGTATCCTATTCTGCGCATTGATGAGTTGCATGGGGCATGCTTCTTTTCTAAGATTGACTTGAGATCTGGTTACCATCAGATCTGGATGCGGGAGGAGGATATAGAGAAAACAGCATTTCGATGTCACTGTGGACATTTTGAGTTTTTCGTCATACCCTTTGGGTTGACTAATGCTCCAGCCACTTTCCAATCTACCATGAACAATGTCTTCCACAGTCAGTTGAGGAGATTTGTTATGGTTTTCTTTGATGACATATTGATTTATAGCAAGACATGGGATGATCATCTTGCTCATTTGGACACTGTGTTGGATATTTTGGATAGGGCTTCTTTGTATGCAAAGGAGTCCAGGTGTGCTTTGGGTATGACCGAGTTGTTGTATCTTGGTCACATTATCAGTTCAAAGGGAGTGCGTATGGATCCAGATAAGGTCCGAGCTATTCTGGATTGGCCTGCTCCTGAGAGTTTGACACAGCTCAGAGGGTTCATCAAGTTGTGTGCCTTCTATCGTAGATTTGTTGTGGGGTTCTCACGGCATGCAGCCCCTTTGACTAATTTGACCCGTAAGGGTGCTTTTGAGTGGACCTCTCAAGCACAGGAGTGTTTTGAGAAGTTCAAGTTGATCATGACATCATGCCCGATTTTGGCATTGCCAGATTTTTCTAGGCCTTTTGATCTGCATTGTGATGCTTCAGGTGAGGCCATTGGTGTGGTACTTTCCCAGTATCACCACCCTATTGTATTTGAGAGCAGGAAGCTCAGGGGTCCTGAGAGGGTCTTTAGTGTTTATGATAAGGAAATGTTAGCCATTATGCATGCTCTGGCTAAATTCAAGCAATATTTGGTCGGTAGTAAATTTTGAATCAAAATTTATCATAACAGCTTGAAGTATTTCCTTGGCAGCGTGATCTCAATGAGAGACAGCAGAAGTGGGTTAGTAAACTACAGTCCTATGACTTTGATATTTTCTATATCAAGGGTACTCAGAATGTGGTTGTTGATGCACTTTCTCAAAGGCCTCATTTGTGTGCCATGACAGGGATATCTGAGGATTGGAGGCATTTGATTGTTGCTGAGTATGCCAAAGATCAGTGGACTGCTAGTTTTATTGATGGGACCATAGAGGACAGCAGGTATACTCTTGTAAATGAGTTGATCATTTACAAGGAGCGAGTGTTGTTGGTTCCAGGATCGAGTGTTTGATTGGTGGTGCTGAGAGTTTTCCATGATTCTCCCTTAGCAGGGCATCCGGGTTTTTTTAAAAACCTATAGGCCGGTGCGGGAGAGGTTTACTTGGAAAGGCCTGAAGTATGATGTGCAACAGTATGTCAGAGAGTGTTATGTGTGTCAGCAGAACAAACAGGAGCACACTTATCCAGCCAATTTATTGCAGTCGTTGCCCATTCCTGAGTGGAAATGGGAATGCATCTCTATGGATTTCATTGTGGGCTTGCCTAAAGCTCAAGGTAGGGATTGTATTTATGTGGCAGTTGATCGTCTTACGAAGTATGCTCGCTTCTTTCCTATCACTACTACTTTTTCAGCGACACAGGTTGCAGATTTATTCTTCCGAGAGGTGTTCAAATTGCATGGTTTACCCTGGAATATAGAAAGTGACCGAGATAGCCAATTTACGAGTCACTTCTGGCAGGAGTTATTCAGATTATGCGGGACAGAGTTGACTCCCAGTACCAGTTACCACCCTCAAACTGATGGTCAGACTGAGATTGTTAATAAATGGGTGGAGGGCTATCTCTGTAACTATGTGTCTGCTCAGCAGAGAGCTTGGGTGAAGTGGATTTATTTGTGTGAGTATTGTTATAACTCTACTCATCATATGTCCATTCAGATGACTCCTTTTCGAGCTCTTTATGGATATGATCCTCCGAGTTTTGTGGATTTTCTCTTCAGTGATAGTAGGGTGCCCAGTGCAGGTGACTTGCTGCAGGATAGTAAAGACATTATGGGGACACTGCGAGACAATATTCAGAGAGCTCAGAATCAGCAAAAGCAATATGTTGATCAAAGGAGGGTTGCCCGCTCTTTCCAGGTGGGAGATATGGTTTATTTGATGTTGTAGCCTTATAAGCAGTCGACTATTCGGAAGAGTGGAGCTGAGAAGCTCAAGCCTCGGTACTATGGGCCCTTTCGTGTTGTCAGACGGGTGGGCAAGGTTGCTTATGAGCTGGATTTGCCAAAGGACAGCAGAGTACATAATGTTTTCCATGTTTCGTGTCTCAAGCAGGCTTTGGGTAAACATGTTGTTCCGTCTTCTTTGTTGCCCCCTCTCGATGATGAGGGAAAGTTGGAATTGATTCCTGAGATTATTTTGGAGACTCGTGAGAGACAATTGTGTCGACGAGTTATCAAAGAGTTTTTGATTAAGTGGTTCGGGTTACCTATTGAGGATGTTACTTGGGAATCAGAGGACATTCTTCAGCACCCTAGTTTGCGATTGCTTGAGGACAAGCAATCTTGGGGAGGGAGGACTGTGATGTCCCTGTTTTAGTAGGGATCTGAAGGATGGAGTTATTAGCCAATCACTGCGACCTTCGTGGACTAATGTCTTGTTTTGGAGGTCTTTGTAATGAACTTACTATTTTTAGTAAGTCATCTCCTGTCAACTTCTATTGGTGGCAGGGTGTCATTCAGTGGCTTAATCAGAGCAGAGCAAATGAAGTGGTTGGGATCAATAATGTATTTGATTAATTGAGCTTGGCTTAATTAATTAATGTTTTGGGCCATTTATTAAAGTCTAAGTTATTATTTATTAATGACTTCTTGATTAATGAAGGCTTTGGTTGCTAACAGTTATATTATAAAGTTGGTGCTTTAAGTTATGTTTGGTGTGAAGTTGAATATTCATATTTTGAATCTTCGTGGAGAAGTTGTGTCCTTTATAGAGGATTTTCGAAAGGCTTGAGGGATCCATTATCTTTTATTATTTAAAAAACTTGTGCTCTGCGAATTCTGGAAAAAAACAAGGGTTTGTTAATTGTGACAGCAAGGAATTGGAAATTTCTTGATGTTTTGTGCTCTTTGAATTGGTTAACTACCAACGAATTGCAGCAGATCAGTTTGGCATTGAAATCCACATCTTTGAAGAAGTTACAGCAGCTGAAGGAGATTATCGGGTTTGTTTGTATCAGTGTTTCCTTGTGAATAGAAGCCACGGGTTGTTCAATGGAGGTTTAGTGTTATACGTGGTATGGGAAGTTACACAGTGACTGTGCGTCACCTTATTGTTAAGTCAGCAGCATTAGAAACTGTCAGCCGTGTCCTTCCTGAAACGCATGGAGAGAGTATTGAGTATGACGGCCAGCATGTAATTGCCACATGTAGTTGTGGAGTCTTGCGGCCAGCAAACTAGGAAGATCTTGAGGTAGCGTCAATTATATTGCCATCCCTTATTAATGTGATTTCATTAATGGTTTCAAGGCGTGGTATTTATGTGGCATTTTAGTAGTGGTATTTGCTTAATGTAAATGCAATCGATTTTATATATGGTAAAAATACAAAAAAAAAACTTATATTGTCTTAAAGGAAAATTATTAAAATTTGTTTCTTTAGAGTTTAGTGTATTTGCATTGTTTTTTAAGAAGAGCCAGGCAGGCTCTTTACATAAAGGATCCTTTATTTAGATGCCAGTTTTATCTCAAAATATTACCGTGTGTTCTCCACATTTCATAAAAGCAAGGAGTCAAAGTTCATAGCTCTATATGTGAAGTACTAGAGTTTTTCATAGTAGAATTTATTTGGAGACAAATGACTACCAAACATCATGGCATAAATTCATTTTGTTTTGATTTAATAAAACCCATTGACTTTCTATATGCATTAAGAAAATTAACAGATTTTCTAGATCTGACTAATTGGTTAATTCTGTACTCCCTTCCAGCATGCTTTTTCCTCGAAATATAAAAGGTAGGACCATGTCAATTATAGTTAAACTAAACCATCCTTTGACAATGGTCAGTGTGTGCAAGACTTTTGTGTTAAATATGAACAATTTAGCTATTGTTGACACAAGAAAACCAACAAACACTCAGATAAGGTGAAGAATGTCCAAACAAGCATAAAATTTAACAAATAAATCCTATAATAAACTCCCTGTTGCATACAATTTTCCCAATTGATTAGTCAATGTGTGCTCATGAAATTCTGACAGCATAACAACATATTCATGAAAATGTGACAAGTTAACACGGCCGAGTGTTGGAAGTTTTATAACTTTGCAGGGGATGAAAATAGAAGGCTAAATTGGAAAATGGAGATCAAAGGTGGAGATTGGTTGGAATCTTTCAAGCAAGGGGATTGTGCCAAGTGGCACAATGAGAGTGCATGAGAGCATGGGAGGTACATTTAAGTACCTTAGGGAGATTTGCCATAAAGGTAATTCTTGTCCTTGCACTCAAAAAGGGATAAGTGCCTCATTTATGAAAAAGAGGAAGGGAGACCCATTCCTCCAAGGACATGAGATCTTTTCCCAAAAATTAAAAGTTAAATGAGGAGGGGACAAGGTGGTTGGAGGAAAATTCAACTCCAATTAATAATAATTAAGTGTGTGCACATTGATAATGAGGGATTAGATGAAGTTCAGGAGGGGTTAATAGGAAAAGTTAGAAGATGTAAAATGTGAGGGAAATTAAATAAATAGAAATTATTTATTTGATTTTTTGAAAGAAAGGGATGAGGTAAGGATAGGGATAAGTAAATAATTAGAATCAATAATTTTCCATAGGCTAGGACTTAGGAGTGATAGAAGAAATAAGTTCAGATGATGTTCGAGATAGATGAAAATTAATTAAATAATAACATATTATTTAATTAATATGGAGATTGGGAATAGAACAATTTAGGGATAAAATTGATCAAATGTATTGATCAATTTTAGGTGTCTACAGTTACAAGTACCAAATATTCCACAAATTCACTTTTTCTAAGAACTGCATACTAAATTTTGAATCAATTTTTTATTTACAGAACAAACATGAATCATACAAAAAAACAGTTTGGATCATGAAATGAATGAATTAAATGGATCAGAGGAGATCAGAGAAGGGACACGCATAATTTTTCACAAACCCAAAAAATTTTGATGAAGACCCAGGATTCTTCGCAAAAAACCCACAAAGAATATGTAGGTTAAAGTTTATTTCAACCAGAAAATCAAAGGGTTTTTTTAAAAACCCTGGCTAGCTGAGAAAAAAAAAGTCTGCAAACACTAAAAAAATGGTGGAAATTAGAGAATAGGTCAGAGGGTTGTAGAAAGCCCTAGATGTAGAAGAAATAGCTCCATAATCTAGAAAAAATGTAGAGAAAATGGGCCACGATGCTTAGAGAAAACGCAGAAATTAGTGTTATAAAAAAAAGAGAAAACGTGAGTTTCCAACCATAGAAACTCAGAAAGAATGTCGTATGTCAGCTAAGAAAAAAAAAGTCTGCAAACACTAAAAAAATGGTTGAAATTAGAGAATAGGTCATAGGGTTGTAGAAAGCCCTAGATGCAGAAGAAACAGGTCCATAATCTAGAAAAGATGCAGAGAAAATGGGCCACGATGCTTGTAGAAAACGCCGAAATTCATGTTTAAAAACCAGAGAAAACGCGACTTTCCAACCACAAACTCAGAAAGAATCTCATCTGTCGCCGAAAGCCTATGATGCCGGTTCAAGTTCGGGTACGAAGGACCGGTTCGCCGGTACGACAAAATTTTGAAAAGGGGTTTGGATTCGTTTGGGTTTGTTAGTACAAAAACATGTAAAAATTATATATATATGAAGCCTAGAAGCATGAGTTGAGATTAGAATGTCACATGGTATCATAAAAACATTTAAACACCATAAACTTGTAATCAGACCATCATGAATCATGATCATACCATCATAGCATCATATTGGCATATACTCAAGTTCAACATCAAAGATTCAAAACATTAAAATGTCAAGTGATAAATCATAACATCAAGTTCAAGTATCATTGTTTCAAGTTCAACTAATGGATTAAAAATTTATTAATATTCTTCTTCATCATCATCATCATCTTCTTATTCTTCTTCATCTTCTTCTTCTATATTGGCATCAATCGACTCACAAACAAAGCTAAGGCCAATCGGATCAGCTGCACCAATAACATTATTGGTCTCAAAATCTTCAAATTCATCAAGTGCAAGCTGAGAAGTGGAAGCCAACATAAGCCTTTAGAATCCACTTTTTAGGGTTAGGGATGTTTTTATATCGAGCCTAATTAGACTCGGAGGTTAATTTTTCCCCACTTTTATCAGCGCAATTTCCCCCAAGATTTTTCAACGGGGGTTTGGGGGCAGCACCCCAAGATGGGGTCAAGGGGCAACGCCCCTAAACGACTTGTATTATTGTACAAAGGCAATGGGAGTTATTTTTCTATTCGCCAACGTATTCTAACCCTAACAATGGATGTCAAAAAGTAATTAAATTTGCAAAAGAAACCAACTTGGCCGCTGACTTTGACCGTCCGCGAGACCAAGTTCGTTGGTGGTTCGATGTTTTCTAGCCTGGTCTGCCTAGGTCCAACTTGGGCATGGTCTGGTTCGAACCATCCCCTGTGGGATAGACCATGTCCTAACCCACAGGCATACCGGACCAGAACCACGGACCAATTCGAACTTTGGCTGGTCCGGAGGCTTGTTTGGACGAACTGGACATCCTAGCATAAAGCGAAAGGAGATAGTCGTCAGAGCCAGAAACTCAGAAAACGGGCCGTTGTTTGCGAAAAAACCCAGGAAGGATCGTGAATGAAGAATCAACCAAACATTTGGTCGCATGAGCAACTCAAAATCTAGGTGTTTTTGGGCTCGTGAATCTCCAAACAAGAAACCAAGAACTCAAAACGAGCCAATACTCTGCAAAAACAACACATAAACAAACGCGAGAGTCCAAGAAAATAGATCACAGGAGCTGTAGACAAGAAAAAATGAGCTATGGAAATCTGCAGAAAAATGCCCCACAAAAACTTTCGATGAGTTTAAAAAAAACCATCGAGAAATAAAAATTTGTTTTTCAAAACTATAGAAAAATTTCATTCGAAATTTATAAAAAAAAAAATTGTATCCCATGCTCTGATACCGTATTTTGGTAAAATAATGAATGAATAAATGGAATGATCAAACGATCATTTAGAGGATTACAAAGACGATGTTTTTATAAAGAAACAATCGTAAATTAGAAACTATCTAATATTTACATAAGTTACAATACTGACCATTAAATAACAAATGATAAAGATATTATTCTAATAAAAACTAGCCAAAGGGCTCAAAGGGCTTTAGAAAGAGAAAGAAGAAAGTTTCAATCTACCTGAGTCTACCAACCATCCTACTGCAAACAACACCATGAGCGAACAAATGAGCAATGAGTTGCAGGCCATCATGGAACAATCCGCTCAAACCACTCAAGCTCTAATGGAATAGAATGAGAGGAATGAAAGAACTAGCCAACTCCTCCTTCAAGCCATTCAAAATATAAATAATAATTCTCATGGAAGGGATATTAACTCCAACCACTCCACGAATAATAACATCTCCCCAAGAGTATCCAACCCTAGGGCAACAAGATCTCCCGTCCTACCTAAGGAGAAACACAGAAGAAGAAGCGCACCTCCCACGCATAGATAATGTTGATGAAATTGTAGAAGCATCCTCTAGACTTGACCCCGAATTTAGGAGAAATGTCTCTTTTAGGGATTACTGTGATGCCAAAATGAAAATTGCCCCTAACAAGAAAAGAAAAGGACAACCCGATAAGGACCTAAAGGAAAGGGTGAGTAAGATAACCCTTCCTAGCTTTGACGGATCGGGAAAAATCATGGCATGTTCATGGGCCCAAAAGTTGGACACTTATCTTTCACTAAGCCCCATGATGGAGGAAAATGCCATTAAATTTGTTGTGCTCCATTTGACGGGAACAACCCATGAGTGGCGGCACCATGGCCTTCTTACCCAAGGTCACCAACGCATAACCACTTATGACGAATTTATACAAAACTTATCAAAAGATTCAATCGAAGGCATCCACAATGCTACTTGAAAGATTAACTCAACTAAGGTAGCAAGAAACAGTGGAAGAGTTTGCCACCAAATTCCAAAAGTTGGCTATCATGGTACCAAAAATCTCTCAAGAGAGACTCGCTTATCTATTCATGGAAGGATTGAAAGAATCAATCAAAAGCATAGTAAGATCCTTGGACCCAACAAACCTGGAAGAAGCAATTCAAAAGGCAATGAAACTTGAAGATTACCCATCAAAAGATAAGCCCAAAAGCTTTACATCCAACAAACACTCCACATATCCTCATAAAGATGAAAGGCGTAGGAGGGAGCACCAAGGAAGTACATGCTTCCATTGTAATGAGAATTAGAAAGGAAGAATTTGTGCTTCAAATGTAAAGAACCATGGGAACGTGGACACATATGTGGGAAGAGAAGCCAAGGCCACAAAATAGAGGCAATACCCAACAAGGAAACAAAAGGAACCCTGAACAAGAAAACAAAGCATGATGAAGGAGATCTCAAAAACATCCAATCAAAGAATGAAGGGGCAGCAAACCAATGGAGCTTCGTGGAGGAGCAACTCTACCAATTACAACACCAAAATCTAGGAATAGTTTATCCAACCACTCTCCACAAAGAAATAGCAATATGTCAAATTAAAATCTCTCTAAGGTTCCTTTGGGGAACATCTTCATAAAAAACTACAAAGATGTAAATCATATATGATAACGCAAGAGTAAAAATGAATCAATAAATGCATTCTAGACAATAAGGGTATAATAATGTGTGTATTCGTGTGTATGCTTTGTGTCTGCATATATTCATGTGTATACTTCGGTTATGCTCTGTGTCTTCATGCATTCATGTGTATACCTCGTGTTTTCAAGTGTATGTTCCATGTTTTGGATCAGCTTCTTATGGGGCTACACAGGCTTTCCGAGGATGCGGATGGTCCCCTGACCAAATATGGAAGACATCTTCTACAGCTCAGTGATTCTTTGGATCTAGTGGTCCTTAATGGGTTATCATGTTTCCCTAGTTCACACTTATTCGCGTGTAGACCTCATGGTGGTGGCCCTAGCGTAGTGGATTATGCTCTACCTCGGTAGTCGTTCATCCCCTCCATTAGCCACTTCTCCATTACCCCCCTCCCTCTAGCCGACCATGCGCTGCNCCCCCCCCCGCGCCCCTGGCCCCTCCCCGCATTGTTGTTCGCTTTGACGACGGTGATCCCGACATTTTTACCCACCATCTGAAACAGCTTCTTCTCCTTTATCCCCTCTTCTCCTCCTTGTGGTGTGTCGCCACAATGTTCTCTCGTCTGTCCGTAGCCATACGGGAGGCCGCCTTGTCCTCCTTCCCTCATTTCTCCACCCCCCAGCTCCCCCCTCCCAAGCCTAGGAACACATGCCCTATGAACAAATGGTATGATGAGGACTGTAAGGCCTCTCATC
>MU224858.1:1392279-1402399 GCA_018584345.1 Thuja plicata
CTCTTCCCCCGCCACACCCCCTCCCCCCGAGCTTGATCACAGTTCACTAGTTTCCCATACCTCTGGGCTCTATGACGTCCCCGATCAGCACCCTTTCCAGGTCACACCCCCCTCACTATCACCTTTTCTCCAACACCACTATCAGGGAGGCGGTCAGAGCTATGAACTCTAGCAAGGCAGCTGATGAGGAGGGCTTTCAGGCCAAGATCTTTAAGCGTAGTTTCGCACTTTTGAGGTCCTATTTAGTTGATCTCTTCAACCTTGTTCGCACAGGCTTCCCTCCTTCTTGGGCGCACCACATCATCCACTTGATCCACAAGGCGGGCCCTACCTCAAACCCCAATAATTATAGGACCATCATGGTTAGACACACCTTATCCAAGTTGTATGCCACAGCTCTTCATATTATTATATCGAGAGTATTGGATCGTTGTCACATTCGTGCCAAGGGGCAAGCCAGTTTCAAGTTAGATTATCAAACTATGCATTACATCTTGACTCTTCAGGGTATTATTGAGGAGGCACGTCATCGCTCCTCGAAGGTGTACTAGTGTTTTGTGGACTTCCGCAAAGCCTTTGACTCTGTCCCTAGGACAGCACTTTTTCAAAGGCTTCAGGATATCAGTATTTCAGAGACTCTTCTAGCAGCTATCATGAGACTCTGCAAGATGGTTTTGGGTCGTCTCAAGACACTTTCTGGGTTTTCAGACTTCATTAGGACCACTATTAGAGTTAAGCGAGGCTGCCCCTTGTCCCCCACTCTCTACGGTATCTACATTGACGAGTTGGAGAGGTATCTTCAGGACCACATTCTGCCTGGGAACAATTGCCTCCTTCACCAGGTTCAGATCTCTATTCTGCTATTTGTGGATGATATCATTCTTTTAGCCTCTTCTTCAGAGGGTTTACAGAGACAGTTGGACGGTCTTGCGTCCTTTTGCGAGTTGCGGCATTTGACAGTAAATCTAGGGAAGACCAAGGTGATGGTCTTCAATGCTCTTAAGACCTCTCACCTCCGCTTCTTCTTCATGGGTTTGGAGGTGGAAATCTCATCCTCTTACACATGTTTGGGGGTCAAGTTCTCTAGGGCCCGTTTTAACATGAGACTCGCCCTTCAACCGCAAATTAGTAAGGGGTATGGTTTGTTGGCCCTACTCGAGCGACAGTGCTTCCGGCACCATTTCCAGGACACTTTGTCCAAGATGACTCTTATGGATACACTTATCAGACCTATTGTTCTCTATGGTTCAGTGGTGTGGGGCCCTTCTTTGTTGGATTCTGATTGGGCCTCGGTCGAGCAGGTGCAGATTCTCGTCCTTCGATGCATCATCCGGTGCAAGCAGTCCATCTCGCACAACATTATTCTTGCAGAGTTTGGGGCGCATCCCTTTAGGCTTGAGACCATATTTGACTTGGTTTGGTACCTTCACCGCATTAGGGGCTTTGTTGATCCAAGGGATGGATGTCAGAGATACCCCTACCTTACCTACTATTTTCAAAATCTATCGTTACTTCTGTTGTCCCATCTGGTCGGGCTCGCGGATGGTTTGTTGAGACTTTGGCCATTCTTGGGTCTATTGGGATTGCTATGGATCGCCTCCCTCCCTTACAGTATTCTCTCGATGCGCCCCCCCTCAATCTCACTCCCCCCGCCAGGAACTTAATAGGTGCATCAAAGATGACATTTACAAGCAGTTCACTCATACTATTTGGGTTAACCCCCACGGGGGCCCTTCGCCCTAAGATGGTCTTTTATGCAGAGAATTTTATGGATCTAAAGGACGGACTCGTTGTTCACCCTTCTTACCTATCCCACCACTGGCCACATTCCCTCACGACCCCCTTGGCTCCTTCAGAGCGGGTTTGTATCGACTCTATTGCGAGACCGAACATCATATTGACAGAGTTCACAGGATTTGTCAGCTTTGCAGTATTGGGGAGGTTGAGTCTAAGGAGCACTTCATCTTTCGTTGTCCTATATACTACAAGATCAAAAGGAAGTTCTACTACCTATTTAGGGAGGCGCGGTCGCTCTCCACCTTCTTCAAATATACAAACCGGAGATACCTTGCCCTTTACTTTCAGGAAGCCCTTAGGCTTCGAGACCACACACTTCAGCACGAGCATCCTGTGATGCCTCCACCTTGTCAACTTATTACTTCCTTCTTCACAGGGATTCATTCAGTGTGTGGTACCAAGCGTCGGTTTGGACCCACCATTTATTCCAAATCTGTGAGGCCCAGGACGGGCTCCTTTATGCAGCAGTCATCCTCATCTAGGGTCACTCTGAGGCGGCCCATGATTCCAACTAATCCTATTGCTTATCCTTCAGGTCGGAAGTTCTTCCCGATGGTTTGGAACCCTTAATTGGGTTCGGGAGGATTTCTTTTCTTCTCCCTTGGACTCTTTTCCATTGGACCCTTCTTTTTGTTTTTACTTCAGTTGTTGCTTTCTTCTTTGGGCATTGTTTGGTGTCCCTGCTGCGAACTACCCCTTTTTGATGTACTTGGCAGTCCCTTTGACCCTTTTGCGGTCTTTTGTTGGACATTAATAGATTTATCTTATCTTATCTTATCTATAATTTTAGTTGATCTAGAATATGAGAATTACTAGAGTGAACCAAAAGATATGAATTTATTACATTTGAGGTCATAGATGTGAGTCATGCTCTTGCACAAAAGTTTGTTTTTTGTGAATACAATTGGCACCATTATGAGATGGCCTTGATCCTTTTCTCTAGAAGATTACAGAAAACATGTTTAAGTTAAACCTTGCCAAATTCCAACTGATGATCATAACTCATATTCAAAACAAGGGAGAAAACATATATGCCTACAACTTATGATATTATCAAAGTAGAACAGTGAAAGTTGGACTACAAATTACACTCCATGGTCATTCAATCATTGCTTGAGGAGAAGCAATTTTGGGAAGGGTGGACTGTCATGCCCCACCTGGGATGAGAGTTTTATGCCCAGATTGCAGCACCATACGGAGGGCCGACTTAGATTTTTTTAATATAATTTCATCTTGGAAATTAAACTTAATAAAAATAAGGATAAAATGAATTAAGTTTATGTGGCCGACCCCCTTAGTTTGGGCACCCATTTTAAGCAAGTAATTAAATGTAAACAAAACATTTTCGTGCTGTCTAGGCTGACCTTCTTGGAGGGTTGCATCCATTGGATGAAGAGGCATTATGGACAGTACAAATAGAGGGTCGTCTTGATAGGAAGGGCAGAAAAAAACAGATACAGCATAAATACGTAATATAAGCCGCAAAATATCTTAGAAATAAGCAGAGCAGAAATCAGCACCCTAGACAAAAATTAATCAGTGATTATCCTCCATTAAACAAACAATATATTCATAATTGCTGGCTAAAGGGTGCAACTTAGTCAAAGTAATAAAGCATTCAATTTAGAAGAGGTGCGATTCTTTACAGAATATATGTTAAAATAATAAGCAGTGATTGTCTTCAGAAGAGGTGCGATTAAGATAAATGAAAGGATGTATTAGTGTCAAGGGGTATGTATTGCAAGAGACATGACCTTTTCATCTGAGAGAAGGGGTATATATAGGTGTCAAGAGTAGAATCGAAGGGGAGAAAAGCAAAAATGCACATCAGCAGAAAGAGAAAACATTCAGTGACTATAATCAAGCAAGCAAACATAATCAGCTGTCTATATCATATAGCAATCTGAAACATGTGGCAGCGCATCATCAATCAGCACAAATCATAGAAGTCTTATCAGTAAATCAATCCATCGAATAAGAGAAGTATAGTGCAAGAATGGAAGAGGGAAAATATATTCCAATCTGTTAATATTCAGATCCGACTCATTATTAAGATTTCTCTCAGAGGTAATGTAGAGATCATTTTTTAGCTTATATATGTATATATATTCACATCTCTGTTATATATTAATAGATATTAAACATATATAATAGCACTGCAACAGTCCGTCAAAAGGATAAGGAAGGAATCTGCATTGAGGGAGAACAGCTCTAGGGCACCCTGCTACAGTGGCAAGTAGGGAGAATAGCTAGTAGGCCACCCTATTGCACTGTGGTAGGGAGAGAACAGCTAAGGGCACCCTATTGCAATTTCCCTTCCAACCTTGAGGGACTGTTGACAAACTCAAAGATCTCCAACCATAATATACATCTTTGGGTGTGGGAATAACACTTAAGTGTATGCCTCTGTGATATAGAATAGCTTTACATACTGTCTGAAATCCACCTCGCGAGAGAGAGGACCTGAGGTGTAAGAGAAGGGTGGCAAGAGGGCTCGTAAGTAGGCCGTCCTAGAAGGACCGTTGCAGCCTAAGACAAAGAGGGCACTTACAGAGTCAAGTAACCCCTTAAAATCTCCGGTCAGCTCCACAAGATGGCAACTATCTCTACGAAGACGACACATGGTTGAAGAAAGCAGGTACAAGCCGCCAAGCAAGAGGTTTATGGTAGATATTCACTCTTAGGCTTGGTGTAGAAATAGCTTCGGGCGGACCCAACATGTCTCTTCCCCTGATGTATTTATACTCTATGAATATAATGTGGTTTGACTAACCCTAATGATTTTATGTGTGTGTGTGTGTGCACGCGTGTGTGTCTTTCATGTTGTGATTGCAGGATCCAAACTTGGGATTGTTTTATTGAGGAAACATTTATGCTGTAACATGTGACCCTAACCCTAATTTGTTGCAATTGCGATTCTAGGGCAAATTAGGAAGGGGATCACACATTCCATCCCCACTTGAATGCTTATGCATCATGGTTTGCAGTGGCTCCTCTAAAAATTTCAGTATAATGATCTTGGGAAATTGCAAATTTCCAAATTTGACTTGAGTTGGCCAACACGTGTCTAAGCATTATTTGGGTAGATTTTTGCATATTTGTACAATTTGTCCAGAAAATGATTCTAGTGAATCAGTTAAGTCCAAGTGGTAATGCACACTGTCAGGGCACAATCAATGAGAAGGATTTTTGCGAAGTCAGCAAGTTATGACGGACAGCAGATTATGCGCCAATTTTCAAATCTGAATTTCTTGTGTTGGTAAGCAGGTAAGGGGGGCATGGATGGGTCCACGCGAAGATGGGGGGGGGTTTAAGCTTGGTAGCTGAACTTCAAATGGTCATAGCTTTGCATTTCCAAACAGTTGGAAAGCAATTTAAAAGCTCTCTAGTAGTGGTATTATTTTCATTGCCATTTGCTAACTTCTAATATGGTCTTAGCTTATTTGAAGATGGAGAATTCTGAGGATCCCCCCTTAACTGGACACAATTATCGAGAATGCGATTGCACTTGCAAAGAATCTTGTTAAACTAAATAGGTCCCTTCTATGATTGGGAGGATCAGGAAACAGAGATTTTGCTGACCAGCATATGCCTGACTTTCATTTTCATCTCAAGGGTTATAGAGTGTATCCCTATTCATTTACACCCATATCTTATTTCAAAATGGCATGCAATAGGCAGTTCCCAAATTCAACGATTCCTGGTGACTATACTTTTCAGGCTGGGTTATTGTTTGAAGGAACGGTAGTACTCAGATGAATTTCGATAAATGACGGGGGCAGATAAAACTGGTTTCCAGTCTCTGGTTCAATGCAGAAACATATATTTCATGTGATGCGATGTGATTTCCTGTTGCTTGTTCAGAAAGTAACTAAATTGGCGAGGTAGTTATCTAGGTAATTTGATGCAATTCATTCTATAAGGTTCAGAAAGGGATCGGAAAATACCTTGTTCAGAAATAAGCCGAACCTCCGGAGCAGTTATCTCTGCATTAAGACGACGACCATGATGTTCATTTGCAGCTTGTACCTTACTATCCACCTCCTTTGCCTTGACCTGCAATACCATTGATGAAGTTAATAAATGCACTGCAGCTAAAAAATTTAAAACAAGAAAACTCAACACATGTGATTTGTTTACCTTGGCAAGACCTGCATAGCTTCTTAGAAGAAAAGAATGGGAATCTAAATGTGGATGGAAAGAAGGTAAACTGATGTGAGGTTCCTGTTTTATCAAAATGGACCTTTGCAAAAAGCAAATCGGTGTAGGAGAATTATATCTACTGCTGCTATGGATGAAGGCGGCTGCGGATTTTCTACCGCATCGCCACCAGATACCCATATTTAGCCAGCGTTCAACAGAAGTCTGGGACTCGTATCGTTACAGCACCCAAGTTTTGAATGTTCAAGGATGTGCTTGTTCTGCCCTCAAAAAATTTCAAAGACGCTCGAAACGTTCAGGCAGACTTTACAAAGATATTTTATATTTTAAACGTGAAATTACACATTTTTACACATTTTTAAGATGATGGTTCAAACATTTGGGAAGTATAATAACAAGCGGATGTAGTGGCTAAGTATTTGTCTATAATTAATTATTGTTATAATATTGATATAATTTAATCAAGTATAATAATTTTCAATTTTAATATAATAATAATAGAAAGTGATTCATAATTTTTATAAACAAATTGAAAAATAAATTAATTATTTACATAATAATTTTTATTCAATTTAATATATTTTTTTAAAAATAATTATTTAATATAAAATTTGTATAATGTATGACACAATAATATGAAAAATTTATTATGTTAAAATTCTTATTTTTAAAATAATTTATAGGTTTTTTAAATTTAATATCATTTATCATGTTTAAAATAATCTACATAAATATTTGTATATTTATTATATAAAGTATATGTTAAATAATTTTTATATAAAACTTATTTAACATATATTTAATAAGGTGAAAATAAATTAGAATTTATTTAAACGTGGGTAGTGTGTCGAAAAAATGGCATTATGGAAATAGTGTTTCTAAGAAATTTGTGTATAAGACCCTAAACTTATTAGCCAATAAGCATGAAGAAAAAAAAAATTCATCATTTTATAACTTAAATATTTCACATTATCCTTTAAAAAAATTTAAAAGTTTTGAAAAAATAAAAAATACTGAATTGTAATTGGTTGAAATAACTTGTTTTAATAACTAGTTAAGAAAAACTCATTGCAATAGTATCTATACTAATAATAAGAATAAATAATAATAACAATGAAAGAAAGAATTCTACAAATGATATATAACAATTTTTAGTCGTGAGATTTTCTTGTCAATTATATATGTTCAGATACTGCAAAAACTAACCCAACAACATGACCACAATGCCTAAACAAAATAGAACAAATCTAACAACACAAACAAACCTCGAAGAAAAACAAATATAAGAAAACCTTTTATTTGAATATCCACTACATCAAAGAGAATACAAACAACAAACTATTTCAAAAGATCACATAAATTAGTTGAATACAATATTAACAATCCATTAAAGATTAATAATAGTTCAACAACATAAGAAAAATTTTGTTCCACAAATAGTCCAAAAGAAAATTTGATTGTGCCCTTTAAAATGTCTTGCTTCTTCACACTTATATTCAATTAGAAAACAAACCCTACTAATTTACTAGGGGAGCCTATGTTTTTTTTTAATCTTAGATTGGAGTAGATTTTGGAAGCATGTGAAAGATTAATCATATGCTTAGGATTAATAATTAAGATTGAAATAAGGATAGAGTTATGGTTTGAGGTAAAAATTGGGTTAGGGAACTAAGGTTAAAAGATAGGATTGCATTTTAAGTTAGCTTTATCAAAGAACTCTAACCTAAATTTGAATCATAATATTTTTTAAAACTAACCAAGCACTTACCATAATCCTTTCTGGCCTAATTCTAATTAATCCCTAGCCCTTATTAATTCTTATCATAATCATAAATCTAATTAAAAACTAAGTCTAAGATTAATTAAATAGTTATGGTGCTTTGGGTGGAATGGGCATTTTATGGAAGGCACCGGTGATGAATGTGTCTTTGTTGGAGGAGGGTAGTCAGTGGCAGTTAGTAGAAGTTACTTTCTTTCAGCTTAGGTTGAAGTTTTATGTTGTCAATATATATGGGTTGTGTAGTCAAGCTCTGAAAAAACAACTTTGGAACTCCATATCTATTATTAGTGGTAGACTGAAGGATAGCCTGTATGTTATGGGAGGGGATTTTAATGCAATAACCTCTCCGATAGAGAAACGGGGGGGAACATGATGGATCAACCAAAGTCAAAGAGACTTTGCAGATTTTGTAATGACAAGTGAACTCCAAGATATGTAGTTCAACAATGGAGTCTTTACATGGACCAATAGAAGAATGGGGTTCTCAAATATTGCTGAGAAATTGGATAGATTTCTCTTAGGAGGAGATTGGATGGACACGAACTAGATATGTCAGGCAAAGATCTT
Organism: Thuja plicata; assembly: GCA_018584345.1. Lineage (NCBI taxonomy): Eukaryota > Viridiplantae > Streptophyta > Pinopsida > Cupressales > Cupressaceae > Thuja > Thuja plicata. Next base: position 1,400,585 of record MU224858.1, read on the forward strand.
AACAATTGCAAGTTCAGACCATTTTCCAATTTCTTTGAGGATTGTTAATGATGTTGCTCCTGAAAGAGCTCCCTTTAGGTTTGAAAAGATGTGGCTACATGAGCAGGGGTTTATGGGCCTAATAGCACAATAGTGGAACAATGCACCCAGGTGATCTGGTAATGTGGCCTTTCTTTTTTTAAAGAAACTACAATTCTTAAAAGAATGTCTTAAAGTGTGGAACCGTGAAGTCTTTAAAAATATTTTTGATGAAAAATTCAAACTGGAAACGGACTTGACAAATTTAAATGAAATAATCATTAATGGAGGAATGGACTCTAAGGTCTTTAATCAAGAAAAAGACTTGAAGAGACAATATAATGAGGTTCTGGATAGGGAAGAGATCTATTGGCGTCAAAAGTCAAGGGAGTTATGGTTAAGAGAAGGTGACAGAAACACTAAGTTTTTTCACAACTCAGTCAAGGGAAGGAGATCTCTCAATAAAAATTTCTCCATCAAAGACCAACAAGGTAATGTGTTAACAAATCTAGAATTGATAAATACATAAGCAGTAAGTTTTTTCTCTTCAATATTCAATCAAAATGCGAAGGAGTTGACTGAGGCTTCAGATTTTCTAGGGGTTATCCCAACAGTAATGTCAGAGGAACAAAATGACAGTCTAATGAAGGTTATTTCTCTGAAAGAGGTGAAAGTTTCTTTGTTCAGTTTAGGGAGTGATAAGGCTCTGGGGTCAGATGGGTTCCCTTCCCTATTTTTTCAAAAAGCATGGCATATTATAGGCAAAGATGTGCATGCAGTGGTGGAAGGTTCTAGGCAAAAAGGAACCATTTTCAAAGATTTTAATAACACTTTCTTATCTTTGATCCTGAAGAAGGGGAAGAAAGATTCTTTTGATGGTTTTTGGCTCATAGCCCTTTGCAATACAATTTACAAAGTTATAGCAAAGGTAATTGCTAATAGGTTGAAATTGGTGTTATCAACAATCATCTCGGAGGAACAAAGTGGGTTTGCACCAAGTATATCCATTTATGAAGGAATAATTGTAGTGCATGAAGCAATTCACTCTCTAAAAGTTAGAAAGGAGGCATGAATGATGATTAAATTGGATATAAAGAAAGCCTATGATAAAGTCAATAGGGGCTTCCTCATGACAATATTGAAGAGGTTTGGCTTTGATAATCGCTAGTGTGAATGGGTGTCAAGTTGTATTTCATCCCCTCGGCTTTCTATTTTGATTAATGGCAGCCCCTAGGGTTTTTTTGAAACTACCACTGGCATTCATCAAGGGGATCCCTTATCCCACTTCTTGTTCATTATCCTAGTTGAAGCTCTAGGGAGATCAATAAAATTAAGAGGCTCCTTGGGTTCTTGGAAAGGCATCGTGGTAGCTAAAGGAATGGAACTAGTTACTCACTTGCAGTTTGTAGATGATACATATTTGATGGGGGAGGCCTCGACAAGAGAAGCCAGAATAATAGAGGCATGCTAACCCTGGTTCCTGAAGGTTGAGCCTCGATCTGGGGACAGTCTTGTGAAAGATATCAATCTAACCAGTGTTTGGGCAATCTAACCTAAACATTGGGGGATTAAGCTTTGTTTTGGAGAAGATTCTTGAACTCTTATTGGGTATTGGGGCAATCTAACCCTAATTCCTGAGAGTTACGCTTCGTCCTGAAGATAACTCTCGAAAAACTCTTCAAACCGTTATCTAGGCGATCTAACCTAGGTTTCGGAGGGCTTACCTTCGTATTGGGGCAATCTAACCCCGATTCTGGAGATAGTCCTAGATCTTCATCAGCTCTCAGTGGACATTGG
>MU224858.1:1407930-1429140 GCA_018584345.1 Thuja plicata
AATAAATCTTATCTTCATCTGGTTCATTTATAAATAAAGAAAGAATTTAATAATTTTATATGCGACTTCAAAATTTCAAGATCTGATATGCAGGTTTAATGTAAAAACCCGCTACCTTTAAAATTTTAAAAAAAAACTTCACAGAATGACGTGAAACTTTAGGATGAAGTTTTAAGTTCATCTTGCACATAAAATAAACTTTCACTATTCATAATTGACAAGGAAAAGCCCACTTTACTTGTGATTCCTCGAGGAAGTGTAGACTACCTAAAAACCTAACTGACAAGACCTACCCGAAAGAAACCCAAAAGAGCTCAGAACTGAGCAGGAAGATGACAACAAGAATGGCGGCAAGACAAAACACAGAAAAGAGAAAAACAAAGAAAGAAAGGACTTGATGTTTAGTCAGAAGATAGAACAACCAGAAATCAAGGGATGACCGATTCTGTTGAAAAATACATCTGCCAGAACATCAACATGCCTAGAGAAAAACTTCCTAGCAATCATTTGAGAATTGCGTAGGGTTGCCCAAATTTTGGGGAATGCAAAATTAGGGACAACAAGCAGAGAATGAGACATTTTTTCTGGAATGTGGGGACAAGAGGAGGCCAAAATCCCTTTAGTGGCATGGGACACTATCTGCAAACCAAAGAAGAAAGGTGGTATTGGTCTACGAAAATGGCACTTGATCAATAAATCTCTGGGTGCAAAATTAGTCTAGGAAATATACTCAGAATCATCCCAGCTATGGGTGTGAATCTTGAAAAGGAAATATTTGGATTCAATGGAGGATAAGCAAATCTTCATGGTTTGGGATCCTCCCAAGGGGTTTTCTATTTGGAATTTCATTCTAGATTGTCAGCCTATGGTGTGCAATCATTTATCCTGGCAGATTGGTGATGGAAGGGAGGCTACATTTTGGGATGACTCTTGGAATGGAAATTCGATGCTATCTGAAGATGACAAATTACATGACCTGATCTTGATTATGAAAAATACATGGGGTGATAAGGTCTGAGACTATATGGAGATTAGGAAAGGTCTAGTGGAGGATCAATGGTGTTGGAAAAGCACTGACTCTATAGGGCTTGAGGAAGCTCAAATGGAACAAATGAACAACATTCTAACAGAGAGACAAGTGACCTTATGTAATGAAAAAGATGATATCATATGGTGTGCAGCCAAGAGTGGTCATTATTTAGCCAAGCTAGGTTATAACCTATTGGCCAGAGATGAGGAGATAGCGGAATGGCCTCATAAGTTGTGTTGGGACAAGGATTGTCTACAGAAGGCAAGAGCTTTTGCCTAGCTGGCCATTCAGAGGAAAATACCAACAGGAGAACGCAGGAAGATGTATGGCTTTGTGGGACCCAACATATGTCTAATGTGCAAGAACGCTAGTGAGGATGTCGATCACCTACTAGTGCAATGTGAAATGACATAGAGATGTTGGGATATGGTAAGACAAAAACTAATTTTTATGGGACCCTTACCAAACTATTTATTGGAACTCTTCAAAAGTTGGCCAACTCAAGTTCAAAAATTTACTCTATCTAAAATATGGATTGTGTGCCCATCTCTAGTTATATGGGAATTGTGGAAAGAGAGAAATAGACGGATTTTTTAGAATGCTTCAGAATCAACATATTAGATTTCGCAAAGGATAGATGGGGCTATAGAGGAGGTGATGAGCACAATGGTAAGCTATAAAAAATCAAATTCAATTTTCTCCAAGTGTGGAATAGGACAGTGCAAATATCATGGCCTAGCATTAAAATATGATATAATAATGATGGGAATATCATGCTGAAGGATAAGACATGCAGAAAAAATATAGTGTGGATTCCTCCGGATCTAGGGTGGGTAAAGATAAACTTCGATGGATGTTCGAAAGGGTTTCTCTGGAGTAGGTTTTATTGCCCGTGACTTGAATGGAACCATTATAGGAATGACAGTGAAGAAATTACAAGTAGGGACCAATAATATGGTTGAAGTGAAAGCTTCTTTGCTTATTGTAAAACTTGGGAGGATGCTCGGTTTGCATCAAGTGCATATTGAAGGGGACTCTAAGGTGATTATTGAAGCAATCAAAATGAACAACTCAAATCCATGGCAATTACAAAGTGTTTTGAGGGAGGTTCTTAGTGTTTTAAATCAATTTAGAAATTTCAAAATTACTCACACACTAAGGGAGGGTAATAAGGAAGCAGACATAATAGCAAATTGGGCTCTTACATTTGACACATCCAATGATATTGTTTTGAATGATTTTTGAAATCTCAAGATTAATGATAAAGTGAGGGCAAGGAATGAATGCAATATGTTGAGAAGATGAAAAAAGGAAATGTTCCCACATATCAACTGGTGGTTGAAAGGATAGATGACGGAGGAAAGAATGATGTCACAATGCTAGATGATTGCCCGAGGTGGGTGGATGGGACAGGACATTGATGTGTTACTATGGCTCCCGACGGCTTATGCATTCTTCATTAAATGAAATGGCATTAGGCATTATTACAATTGATATGCAAAAAGGCTCTCAAAGTGTATAAAGCAAGATTGTCGAAGGAAACCACTCAAAGATAAAGTGGATTTGGTGACTTGGGGTTACAGTTGCAGAGAAAGTCGGGTTCTTGAAAAGAAAAATGGAAGCCAATTTTAGTGTGGACACAAAGAAACAAATGAAAGCATTTAAAGGGATGGTGAGCTGGGCGAGAATTCAAGGTCTACTCAAGATTAAGACAGAGGCGGTTCTCTTGGTGATTGGTGAACAATTCCAAGAGAGGAAGATAAAGTGTCTAACAAACCTAGATTGTATTTCTATGTTTATAGCATGGGGTTTGGAAACTCAGAGGAGTGCAGATGAAGTGGGGAAAGTAACACAAGCCCTATTTGAGGAGGATGTTTTGGGACAACTCGACTCCATTCTGGAGTGGGCAATGCCGAGGATTGGCTCAGACCTTTCAGAGTGTTTTGAGGAAGAGAAGGATGGGCGGAGATATGGGTTTATTCCATTCCTGCATTGGAGAGCAAATATGGATAAAACCATGATGTTCCGCAGAGAAGAGGAAGGATGGCAAAAGGTAACAACAGAGTTGCAGAGGCAGGATGACCAAGCAAAGGCTATTAAAGCAATTTTTTCTCAAAAGGTGCTCTGTAGGCAACACAATAAGCGTGGAGGCACCAAGCCTGTAAAGTTGATGGAATAAGCAGAGAAGGTAAAGATGTTTTCTTTTTTGTTTTTTTGAATCTATGGAAAAACTACGGAGGAATGGTGGAATTTGAAGAAATCATGGAGAATTTTGAAGATATAGGCTCCAAACAAAGCAAGAATGCAGATTAATAGAGCTGCAGATGGAGGAAGCTAACAATGATTAGAAGTTTCTTTTTGGAGTTTGATTATAAAATGTAATAGATGTAAGAGCCAAATGTATAGGCTATAGTCAATCATGCAAATCGAATTGGCAAGAAATAATGGGTAAATGCCCGAAAACATATTACAGTAGGATACCTTTAATGTTTGCAAAGTATTATGATGTAATTTGTTTTGATATCGATACAAAAAACCCTTACCAATCAAAAAAAAAATTAAACTTTTATTAAACTTAAAAATAATTAAAATATAATCTGTGTTAACTCTTATCCTAATTGAATCCTAACTTTAATTAATATATTAACTTGATCTAAATTAAATCTTAATTAGACCCTAACAATAATTTCAACCATAATTTTAGTAATAGTAATTTAAAACTTCTATTTTTTATTACACTTATATACAATATATTATTAATAAATTTTAATTGAACTTAAAATTATATAGTTATTACTAGAAAAATAGATCGAGTATGTTTTCAATTGAAAATTTGAAAGCAAATTAATTAAAATATCTAAATAAAATTACAATTCTATTATTCCCTTTTTCATGCAAATCAATTCAAGTTCTAAATTAAAGATTTTTTGTGTAATGAATCAACCATTAATTTGAATTAATTCAAAAATAAAATTAATATAAATAGAACCTTTACAAAAAATTTCATGACATTAAAAAAATCTATTTTTATTTTTATTTTTACATGCAAATCATTTGAAAATTTAAAAATAAACTAAATTCTTTTTTCAAAATTTTAAATAAATCTTTAACAATTTTAAAATAAATTTGAAACTAAAATCTATGTATTAATAGATTGTTTCTGTTTTTTAAAAATTTAACAATATTTCTATTGCATGGAGATCAATTCAAAATCTATGATTAAACTGGTTTTTTTTTTAAATTTTATCGAATCATCAATAATTTTAAAGTAAAATCTAGATTTTAATAGAACCTTTCTATTATTTTTTTAACATATTTAAGAAACATTTATATTCTCTTGTATTCCTCCTTAGGTGTTGTTTCTATTGCCTGCGTGTGCAAATACCCAACAATATAGAATAATGATTTTCTCCTTAAACTAGAACAAAATGGATGAAACTATACATTTTTATAGGAAAACAAATAATAAACTACATTTTCTCAATCTAAAGATTTGCATAAAATGTGTCACTAAATTTATTTTATGCAAGATTTGTATAAAACATATTTTTTTACAGAATGTCCCAAGGTATCTCATCACACGAAATGTGGTAACTACCAGATTTAATTAAATATATTTCTAAAAAAAATTTAGGATCGTATAGCAAATATATTATTAGAAATATGTTGATGCCAACATGTTTGACCAAAAGTTAAAATTATGGCATATCAATAAATGCAAAGAAAAAAGATTTAAAAAAAAATAGAAGCATTGGTGTGCAATTTGGGATCCAATTACAGGTCGACGAAAACATAAACAATGAATAGACTCCCACAGGTTGTTTTTGAACTCTGTGTCCACATTATTTCTTCCCTTGGGAAATCGAGTGTATCTCCATATCATAAAGGCGAACAAGAAGAAAGGTATTCTAAAGAACCACATGAAATATGAAATATCATGATTTTGAGACACAAGCAGAAGTCGAGAATTACATATAAGAACAAAAACTTCATGTTGTAAATGATGACCTTTATTAATTCTTGCAATTCAACTTCATACAATCCATAAATCATGAAACCCTAGTGTCAAATCAAACATGTCAAAAAGAACAAATGATTATCAAATTACAAAGCATATCCTAACAAGTTCTCCAAGAATAAATGATCATCAAATTGTAAGGCATACAACCGTCACAAAATCTTCTAAATTCTTTCTAATCTAAGGAATTCTATACAATCATTCCACAAAATTTCAATCTCGTAAATGATGCAACAAAACATTCTCTGAGCCCATATATCTATTCAATAGCCAGCTGAATTTCTTTTCATTTCATCTTCTCTACCTCACGTGTTTGAAAGGGATGTATTAAAATCCATTAAGAAATGCAGCATCTTAGATCAGGAAAGTTTCCAACTCATTCCAAAAAGGCTCGATAATTTTAATGGAAAAACAAGATAAGTTGTTACATTGCCGGAAAAGAAAAACTATCCGGGAAGAAGGCTGACAACTATCTGGTAAAAAAGGTCATTTCTGGGAGCAAAGCTCCCACACAAAGCCTATTAGCTTAATTATTTATATAAAAGTATAATAGTGAAAATGGTCTATTAGTGTGATTCTTTCAATAGTAATATTATATCAATGTATTGATGACTTTGTAATTTAGAGTATTTTTTTATGAAAGTAGAGAGATGATTGTCACATTCTAGCATTACTTATCATGAATATGGATCTAACTACATCTAACCATTTGACATCTTAGTTTATATTCATCAGGATAAGATTGACCTAAGTCACTTTTGTGCACATGCATATGAACCCTTAGACTTTCTTAAATTTATAATTTTCAAATTTGAGTTCATGTCACCCTCCCTTACTAGTGCGAACTAAATCGTGATTTTTTTTACTTTACACGTTAGGGTGGCTCATTTAAGGTCTTAGCTTAGAATCTATTTGAATCATCTCAAATCTATTAAGGGCATATAATAAAAACATACATCTAAGGATATCAAAGGTATAATTATGTGACATCATCAATGTATCAAAATCCTACAGGCATGTTAAATAACTGTGTGTTGCCTTAAATCTTTTCTCATCATTCTTGAATTAGCCCACTCAGGAGCTTGAACAAAGGAGACAAAATCCCTATGCCGCAAGTTCTCAAACAATAGAGAAGATTTCCTTCAAATATGCTTTGGATGCTTGGAGAATGCTTGGAATGAAGACTTCATCTTGAATGCTTGAAATTCTCTTGAAAATTTTCCCATAGCTTGCAAACCTTGAATTCCTTATGAACTTGATATGATCAAATGAGGAGAGATAGGTTTCTTTTATACTTCTCATAATATTTCAGGGATCTAATTATAAGTGCTTACATTTTAGGATGGTATAGGTAACATACATATGTTTGAAAGACAAACATGTTGCAACAATGAGATGTTCACACCCATACACAAATCAAAAAGTGATAGTAACAAAATACAAAATAACACATAAGGGATTCACTATCCAGGGTCAATATGCACATCTGATAAATCATGTATATCAAGTATGATTATATTGAATTTGCCTCATCCCCCAAAGTCAATGGAAATACGAGAATAATGGAAGAAGAATGTAAGGTAAATTTGAGCCATACATATTACAATTTCGACATAATCCAATTGAGAAATCAAGCAAATAAACAATTTGAATCCACATGCAAATAATAGGCAACATACCCATGAAAATGTGGCACAAGATATACCCTAGGAAAACCCTCACAAGGAAAAAAAGAAAAAAGAAAAAAAAAGAGCTCAACCTCCAAAATCATCCATCGTTCATCTATTATCTAGTAATGCAACATTACAATACATCCATGAAATCCTTTGAAACACCGGTCATCAACATACACTCCATGTGAACAAGCATGTAACCACACATCCCAAGTCATGTTTCCAACCTCCACAAATGGTTACCTAGCTAACCTTAACAACTACTCTTGTGGTTGCTTTTATTAAAATAACCTCCCACAAAACCACCAAGTGGTATTACATAAACCATGTGTTAAAAACATTTGCTACTTAGAACCCCTTGACCTCGCATTTAATATTGGGTACCATTAGGAATTAATCTTTACTTGATAAAGTTAATTTCCTCCTCGTGTCTCTTGTAAGAATATTCTTAAGGAATCCCTACGAGTCCTTTGTCTTTTTTGAATTCTCACAACTTACTTTCTTTATTCTAAATATTTTGAAAAATAATTTTCAATTCCTTGTGAGGATTGTGACACATACAACATAGGATGTTAGATGGCACCCTTAGACTTGGGAGTTATAAAGTAACTTCTCTCTCTTACCTCTATATATTTGATGCTCTCTCTCTCTCTCTCTCTCTCTCTCTCTCTCTCTCTGCTTTTTTCATCCACATAATATTGGGGAATTTTTTTGTTTTCACCCTTACAAATCTTGTGTCTCCTTATTAGATCTTGACGTGTTTTCTCTTCATTTGGGGTTCATTAGTGGCAACATTTACATTCAAACAATTGCTCTTGATTATTTAATTTTTTGAGTTTCCATGTTATTATTCTTTCATGGCATAAAAGAAGGTTGCTGCAACATTTTGAGCTTGTATTGGTTAAAGGTTGTCATTTTTTAAGAGCACTCACCATTGGATACACTCTTGAGGAAAGGAGAGAAGATCCTTTCTAACTTTTTTTTTCTTGTGTAGGGTTTATGATTTCAAATTTTAGAAGCATTAAGTTTATATTTTGAATTACTTAACCTCTATCATGTCAAACAAAAGGTTATAGCTTACTCATTAATTTTTTAAAAATAAAATTTAGTAGAATTTTATTATCTTTGGTTTTGCTTTTGAAGGTTTTTAAATCTTTGATTCTTTACCTTTTAATATACAACAGCTTATTCAATTAATTCAATTTATATTTGTTCTCTCTCTATATCTCAAATATATCTTCATTTTTTTTAGAGTTACATCTTTAGAGTAATCAACCATTTGTCATCTTTATTTTGTTTTAAAATGTCTACTCAAGTTAAATAATTAATTATTGTGCCTTTCATTTATTTCTAAGTTTTGTGGGTTTGGGACAACTTGTATATTCCTATTTCTTCCTTTATTTTGCAATCTCAGTTTAGGTGCACTATATAACCTTTTTCATTACTTCTTGTTTCCCCTCTTTCTTAGTTCCTTATCTTGCATTTCTTCCATCATTCCTCTTTTGTTATCTTTACTCTTTAAAAACTATCAGTTATGTTTCTTTTCTTTTAACACAATTATTGTCCCACCCACATTGTCATTCTTCCTGGGCTCTTTGTTTGCGGTAGTTTTAGATAACCTTATCATCCTCTGTTAGCAAAGTTATTTCTCCTCTATAAGAAATGTTATTGAAATACAAAAGAAAAAAATCAAGGGTGTTGGCCCATACAGACAAGCCAAGAATGCTTACAAAGAAACTAACAAGAGCATGTTAACAACAGATTAATAGCACACCTAGAATATAAAAAACAAATAGCAGTATTATGGTAAGAGTTCAGAATCTAGCTAGTAAGAAACAATATAGAAACCATATAAATAGTCATATGAAACTATAGAAAAATAAAACTATCATAACTAAAAACATAGTACTAATACCAGTCATTAACATCAACGAAGTTTTAAAAACCAACATAGTAATAATGATACTAGAGGCACCCCATGGCCTTAAAGACTCTTAGACCAAAAAGTAAGGAGGAAACCATAGATAAGACTAATTAAACTTGTCACCCAACTTAGTCACCCGACTTAGTGATCACCCAAACTCAATCATCTGTGAGGAACATGAAGATTTCCTTATAATTGTATTCCTTCTCTATGTTGGGCCTCAACATCTTCTTTTGCAGCAAACAAATAGAGGTGGTCGAGCTATGCATCACCCATAGACAAAACCTGGAAATGCTAGTGACTTTCTTATCCAAATCCATCACCTTCATCCTCATCTCCTTTAGGTCCTCTTTTAGCACCATGCATCCATCATAAGTCCCAGTGATAGTGTTTTTATAGTTACCCGTGCCCCCATTCTCCTCCTCAGGCATCATTTCATTGGTCATGTCGATAGGCCCAAATGGTCACTTTCAGTAACATGGGTAGAGGAGTTATCTTTCAATCCCTCAACCTCCATAGCTCCTCTTTATCCATTTCCTTCTTCTAAATTTTCTCTCCATTGTCCTATTTCCGGTTTTAATGACAATCTTCATCCTTATTATTTGTCCTCTATCCAATGTTATTTCTTGTTGGAGCATTTTATTTTTATTTTTGTCTTTTTGTCTTATCTAACCTATACTAATCGTGTTTTGTCTCTTGTTTTAGTGATGTGCACATTTCTATTCTCCCCTCTTGTTACCTCCTTTGTTAAGGTTCCTATGAGTTTTATTTTTAAGAACATGTGTTAATCATACCATTGTTCATTCTTTGAACTACACCCAATCATTCTTGTTTGCAATATTTTGATTTTTCTTAGCCTCCATCATTCCTTGTTACACCATTTACCTACACCTTAAGTTCTCCTCTATTCATTACTCAAACCTTTATTGTTGTAATGTTGGAATATTGTTGAGCATGTCAGAGTTTGGTGTATGTGTGTGTTGACATTAATGTTTTCTCATTGATGTCAACATACCTATTGTTGTTGCAGATAGTGTGTTTACTATGGCTAGCGAGGAATATTTATGTTGTTCAGGTGCTATGTTGAATATCTTGGGTTGTGATCATTTGGTATGGGTAAGATATATCTATAGATGGTCTACAAAGGTTCTCGCATGTTTGGATGAAATTTTGAGGAAGATTTGATTGATCTATTAGTGACTACATTTCAGTGTTCATGTTGTGATAGAGGTTTAGTTATTGCTTCGGTGAGGATTGGTGTTGATGTTTCAAATGCTGTGAAGCTAGTGATGTATTTGGGATTTACTGTTGGTTCCTCAAATGGTTTTGTTCATGATTCAAAGTTTAGCAAGTTATCTTTCTAATGAGACAAAGATGTGTATTTTGAGTTGTTGGTATTCAATGCGGAAAAGAGTTTGGATTGTGAGTTTGGGATGTTAAGAAGATTCAAGAAGCTACTCTTGTTTATTGTTGGTATTCGTAGATTGTGTTATGAACTTGTTGCTAGATCCCATTGATTGGTGGTATTCGCATGTAGTGATTTGCTAACATGTTGATTTTTCTCTATTTAAGTCTGAGCTGACTTGGTGGAGTAATGTGTTGTGATGCTTGGCGTGGATTTGGTGATGATGTTGTGTGTTCGAGGATGTTTTTTTGGGTCATATCTAAGTCTTGGATGACTTGATTTGGATTTCCTTTTTGATTGAGCATAATATTTGTATCATTCTTGTGTATAGGCCGACCTTGTTGATGAATTATTCATTGTAATATGTATATATTGGGTAATCATTATATGATTGTGGTGCGTGTATGGTTTTGGATACATGCAAGGATATTTGTATTCTGTAACAGAGGCAAAAATTGTACATCATTGGAACTATATTGGCATTGTAGATGTTAAAAGTCAGTTCAGTTATTAGACAGTTTGTCCATCCCTATGAATTTTTATTGATCAGTGAATCTGATTGAGGGCCAGATCATTGTATTGTGATAAGTAACCCCAACTGAGGGCCAAATCCTTGTATTGTGAGTAGTGTTCTCTATGTAGTGGGCCTGTGAATGCATGTGCATTGCCCTTTTATATTCATTTTCTCTTAACTGGGTGGTACTTCTAACAAAGTATAATTATCTAGTGGGTTTGACTCCCACTGGGCTTTTCCCTTAACTGGGTTTCCTCATGAACAAATTATGATGTTTTGTGTTATGTGTTGTAGATCTTGGATTACTATTTATCATTCATATCTATAAGTGGTTTAAGTGGAAATAAAGTTTAAAGGTGTGTACAACTTATTCACCCCCCTCTCAGTTGTGCTTGCCTCCTTTTGGGCCTAACAATTGGTATCTAAGCTAAGTCCTTTTGAAGAAGCTTGATCGCTGGAAGGAGATCCGTTATGGCAAGTATAAGGAAAGATAGCCCAAAGTTTGATAGAAGCAACTACCTGATATGGAAGAATCAAATGATTACCTACCTAATATGCATGGGGAAAAGAGATGAATACTATGAAATTACTAAGAATCCTTACACCATTCCTAATGACTTATCTCAGCGTACTCCTAATGAGAAGAATAAGTTCAAGGAGAATATATTAGCAAGGGAAGGTTTGGTCAATGCCTTGTCTAATACAGAATACTCTCACATCTATGAATTGAGGATTGTGTTAGAATAACTGAGAGGGGGGGTGAATCAGTGGCCTCAAAAATTAATCCAATAAATCAACCCAAAACTTTATACCACAAATATAAAACCTCTAGTTATCTTCAGTCCTACAAGATGTATGTCTTTTGTGAATCTACCATGTATATACTGCTCGGTGTTTATACTTTTTATCCTTTCCTTAAGCTTTATCGAATAGAAGTCTATCTTTTCTTAACGTTTACTGAAATAGAGTAAATAACTTAGTGTTTACTGATCAATCATGTTTTAGTAATGTGTAAAGCAAAACATCAAAGCAATGATCCATATACACATTTGACACATGGAATTTTAACATGGAAACCCTGTTAGGGGAAAAACCACTTGGGACCAGTAACCCAAAATTTTCACTCTTCTAAAGTGAGCTCGGTGAAGAACCAACATTGTTAAAGGTTACAAACACACTGTTAAGTACGACCTTGTTAGAGGATTTATCACTAACAATTTATCACTTGACCTAGAAATCACTATGATTTCAACATGAAAACCTTTTGATACTCCTTGGGATGTATTTCAATATATAAAGGATGGTTAAATCCTACTCTGTTAAGAGATTTTCTAAATGAATGGTTAAACTAAAATAGTATATGATTTGTTCATAAATACAAATTAATCTTGCAGATGTTCAGATCTATTGTAAGCTCATAATACCTCTTCTAATCAATATTCCTCTTATGTTCCTTCGCTCCACTTCTTTCTGCTCGGTGAATGTTGTTACTTCTTTTTTGCTCAGTGTCTGGAGAATTCTTAGCTTTGTTCTTTAGCTTGTATGATCAGATATGTATGAAGACTTCTATCTTCACCAAAATTCTCTTCATCATTCCTCTCTTGATAATGAATTACTTATCTCTTTATATAGACATGATTTCACCATTTCTTGTTCTTCTTGTTTTCTTTGTTGATCACTTCTTGATCCGTAAAGATCACCATTCTTGCTTTAGTTTTAATCTGTAAAACTCTCCTTGTTTTTTGGAATAAAACATGCTTTAAATATCCTTCTTATCTTTAGCTTTTAACAGATCGATGAAAACAAAGTAATCAAACAGTTAACTCTATATTTAGCTCCTGCCAGCTAAGTTGTTTTGTCGTATCCTAACTTTAGTTCTCGTCGGTCAACACTTCAGTTGTGCTCAGTGACTACTGCAGATAGCTTGGCCATCAAATTTAGTTCTGTTCAGTGATAACTGCAGTTAGCTCAATAATGCTTTCTTGGGTAACACTGTCCGTTGGGTAACACTATGAACTTTTGTGCTCGAGGTTCACTGTCACTCGATGTACATGATTACCAACGACAAAAACTTTGTCTTTTTAGATCTTTAAGTGTTGTGACAATATGTGTATGAGCAATCATACCATATTAAGTTGACATCAATGACAATACAATACATTAATTGATTTAATGTCTTGCATTTACTTTCTGCATCTCGATGATTATCAACTTTGTCATCTTCAAACATTCAATCAATTATAGTTCATCAATATCTCCCTTTGGCGTTGATGGCAACATACTACATACTACTAATACAATATGAAATATATCAGTTGTAGTATATCAATCTCTACCGAACCTATTTTTCTATAACTAATACAAATGTCTGACTCTCGTAAAGCTCTTCTAGCTTAGATTTGATTCTTGTAGAGTATTTCTCTTTATTCTTCATTCCCTTCACTAGATAGATGTAGAGACTTCTGATTCTGTCTCTCCCTTTGCTGTAGAATATCTTCTCCCTTTTTTGGATAGATATGCAGTGTTAACTTTTCCAATTCTCTCCCTTAGATGGATGTTTCTTTGAACCTTTCTCTGATGTTTTCTCTCCCTTTGACTATTCCTCTCCTTGATGGATAGTTCTTTTTTATTTGACAACAATATATTTCATTGAGTACTCTTTGTATTCATTAAGTACATCTCTCCCTTTGAATACTTTTGATAGATATTTCATATTTCATATGGATATAATCTCGCCCTTTGACAATAATGCCAAACTATATCTCTTTTCTATAATATATTCCTTGAATTTGCTCTCCATCTGTAATACTATAACTTTGGTGTTTGGTGCAGATAAGTACCTTTCTATGTACTCGTATATCTTTGTAGTCCATCTCTTTACTTGCATCAACATGAATGATCTTTTGATTATGTGTAGGCTAATGCAGCCTCCTAGTCAGCTTAGTGACCAGTAGACAAGGGTCAAACCCCTAGTCTCTTTCTCAGGTACTCAAATGTATCTTTAGGCAATGGCTTTGTGAATATGTCTGCTAATTAATCCTTGGATTGAACATATTCCAATATCACCTCTTTCTCTTGCACTTGTTCTCTTAAGTAATGATACTTGATAGCAATATGCTTAGTCTTAGCATGCATGATAGGGTTCTTTGAAATGTTGATAACACTACTATTATCACCATAAGCCATAGTCTTCAGTATTCTTTAGATATCTCAGAATTCTTTTGACAACAATCATGTGTGATTCCTTGGGATTAGCAGAGAATCTTGCAACTATTCCAACTGCATGTGCTATATCTAGTCTAGTATGTACAACATACATGAGTTTTCCAATCATAGATCTATATAGGGTCTGATTTACCTTGGTTGACTTGTCTTCCTTTCTCATCTTGCATTTGGTTTCCATAGGTGTTCCAACTAGCTTGGAGTCCTCCATCTTGAATATCTTGAGAAGTCCCTTGATGTATTTGGATTGTGTGATGTAGATGCCTGCATCCAATTGAAGAATCTATAGACCAAGAAAGAAATTGATCTCCCCAAACATTGACATCTCAAACTCGTTGCTCATTTTAGCAGAAAATGATTTGCATAACATATAATTACCACCAAATATGATATCATCAAAAAATATTTCAGCAATTAGAATGCTATCATTAGTATCTTTCTTTAAATACAGATCACTATTTTCACTTGTTCTTACAAATCCAATACTTATGAGATAGGAGTGAAGTCTTTCATACCATTCTCTTTGTGCTTGTTTCAATCCATACAAGGCTTTGTGTAGTCTACAAACCATGTTTCTCTTGTTAGGATCAACAAACCCTTCTGGTTGTTCAATGTATACTTCTTCTTCTAGTATTCCATTTAGGAATGCAGATTTGACATCCATTTGGTATACCTTGAATCCTTTGAATGTAGCATAAGCAAGTAGAATTCTTACTCCTTCTAGTCTAGCTATGGGTGAAAAGGTTTCTCCATAGTCAATACCTTCTTCTTGTGTATACCCCTTGCCTACTAGATTGCTTTGTTCCTTGTGACTTCTCCATTCTCATTTAGCTTGTTTTTGAATATCCATTTGGTACCAATGCAATTCTTTTCATCCGGTCTAGGTACTAGTGTCCATGTTCTGTTCTTCTCAATCTTCTCTATCTCTTCATTCATAGCACTGACCCATTCTTCATTTTCAAGTGCATTATTGACAGATTTAGGCTCAAAATCACAAATTAAACATCTAGTGTTCAGTGACTTACTTCTTGTTCTCATTCCAACCTTTTTGTCTCCTATGATATGGTTCTATGGATGGTGTCTTTTGACATACTTGGCAAGTACCAGTTCAACTCTTTTTTCATCATCTTGACCTACATTTTGATCTTCATTATTCGGTAAATCATTGTGAGCAATTTCCTAATTTTAGGTGTTTGCAGCCTGATTCTCGGGTGCACTATTTTGTCGCTCAGGAGTGATGCACTGCTACTTAGTCAGAGTGTCAAGTTCTTCAGTGTAGACAAACCTGTTGTACTCTTTTGGTTCCTTTATGCTTTCCTCATCATTTTTCTCAGCAAATTCATCCACTTTGACATTTGCATTTTCAATAATTTTGTTAGAGGATTTGTTAAGACATGTTTAAGCCTTGCTTTTGGTAGAATACCCTAGAAATATTCCTTCTTCACCTTTGGAGACAAGCTTTCCATTTCTATCATCTTTCAAGATATAACATTGACTTCCAAAAATTTTGAAGTAACTTACATTGGGTGTGTATCCATACCATAGCTCATAAGGTGTCTTATTGGTGTCCTTCTTTAATTGAACTTGGTTTAATGTGTAGACAGCAGTGTTGATAGCTTCTCTCCAGAATGTTTGTGTGATGCCTTTCTCAATCATCAGTGTTCTGGCACAATCAACAATGGATCTGTTCCTTCTTTCAACAATCCCATCTTGTTGTGGTGTTCTCAGTGCAGAAACTTGTCTTTGAATTCCATGCCCATTATAAAAGTTAGTGAATTCATCATAAATAAATTCTCCTCCTCTATCTGATCTTAGACATTTTAGTTCCTTTCCACTTTATTTTTCCACTATAGATTTATACCATTTAAAGATCTTGAATGCTTTTGATTTCTCTTTTAAGAACATAACTGTCATCATTCTAGAATAATCATCAATAAAGAGAATGAAGTAACTATCACTGTAGTAGCTCTTTGTTCTTATTGGTCCACATAAGTCAGTATGGGCTAGCTCTAGAATAACATTAGATGTGTAGGTTTTGCTCTTGAAACTAGACTTTGTCATTTTACCTTTTTGACAATTCTTACAAATGACATGATCAGGCTTTGACATGCTCGGTAAGCCTCTTACTTTCCTTTTATTGCTTATCCTAACCATGTTGTCAAAATTCACATGACATAACCTTTTATGCCACAACCACATGTCTTCATTTTTAGCCATTAAACAAGTGGTATTAATATCATCAAGATAGAATAGGTTACCTTTTGTTTGTTCACCAGTTCTAATCAACCTTCCTGATTCATTAAAGATCTTTGTATTTTTGTTCTCAAATGCAACTCGGTGTCCTGTGTTATCAGTTGTGAAACACTCAATAGATTATAGTTAAGTCCTTTCACCCTATATGCACTTTCACATCTGATCAGATTATTCAACATTATGGTTCCTTTAACTTCAACTAGACAAGGTGAGTCATTACCCATTCTTACTGATCCACCATTATAATATTCAAAAGTTCCAAACTTTTCCTTATTCCAGTCATGTGGTGAGTACAACCACTATCAATAATCCAGACATCATTTTTACTAACCTTAGATATGAGTGCAGTCTCAACATGCCTTTCTTCTTCATTTGAGTCATCTTTCATAGCAACAAATACCACCTCAATATCTTCATCAGATTCAGTGTTAGTATTTTCAGCTTTGTTCTCAGCTAGGTAACAAGCTTTCTTCCCTTCATCCTTTTAGTCTCGGTTGTTTCTTCTATCAAATTTTTGGTTGCTTCGGTAATCTCTATCATCACCTCTGTCAAACTTCTTTTCATATGGTCTGTCATTGTTTCTGTCTTCTTTTCTTTTGTTAGGACATCTAGAAGCAAAGTGTCCAATCTCTTTACAATTAAAACATACCAATGGTATTACCTTTGTATCTACCTTTGCCTCTTTTCAATCTTCTAGCCATTAGTGCTTCAATCTCATCAAGTTCTTGGTCATCACTATCACTTTCACTATCATTTATCATAGTGTGTTTATGACTTGATTTACTTATTTTAAAAGAAGATTTGAATGCAAACTCAATAGTTGGTAAGACACTGTTGTCAAAGGTATTCATCTCAAATGAAATAAATCTACCAATCAAACAATCTAGAGTAACATTATTATTTGCTACTGCTCTCATTTCTTGTATAGCATAAACATGTAGTAAGGTTCTTAGAATTTTAGTGACCACTATTTCTTCTTCAAGTACACCTCCTACTCCTTAGATAGCATTAACTACCTCTTTGATTTTGCAGCTATACTGAGTGATGTTTTCTCATTCTTTCATTCTTAGGCCATCAAACCTTCCTCTTATGCTTTTTGCCTTAGCTCTTAACACATTCTTGTCTCCTCTATGTACTAGCTTCAATTTGTCCCACATTTTCTTTGCAGTGGTGCATGATTTGACATCTTTAAATTTAGCATCAAAGAGTGAGAAAGCAAGTTCTATCATCATATAATTGTGTTCATGCTTTTCTCTCAATTGATCAATTATTGGAGGTCCAGTAGGTAGAAAAAATTTAGTATCTAAGTATTGAGTGACATCATTTCCAATACCTGATAGGTGGAGTCTTATCCTGCTTTTCCATGATACAAAGTTGTCCTTGTTCAACTTAGGCACATCCCTTTTGCTCATCTTATGATATTTTTCTTGAGTCTTTAAACTCCCTTTCTAAGCACACAAGCTCTGATACCAATTGTTAGAATAACTAAGAGGGGGGGGGGAATCAGTGGCCTCAAAAATTAATCCAATAAATCAACCCAAAACTTTATGCCAAAAATATAAAACCTCTAGTTATCTTTAGTCCTACAAGATGTATGCCTTCCTGTGAATCTAACATGTATATACTGCTTGGTGTTTATACTTTTTATCATTTCCTTAAGCTTTACCGAATAGCAGTCTATCTTTTCTTAACCTTTACTGAAATACACTAAATAACTTAAAGTGTTTATCGATCAATCTTGTTTTAGTAATGTGTAAAGCAAAACATCAAAGCACTGAACCATATACACATTTGACACATGGATTTTTAACATGGAAACCCTGTTAGGGGAAAAACCACTTGGGACCGGTAACCCAAAATTTTCACTCTTCTAAAGTGAGCTCGATGAAGAGCCAACCCTATTAAAGGTTACAAACACACTATTAAGTGCGACCTTGTTATAGGATTTATCACTAACAATTTATCACTTGACCTAACATTCACTATGTTGTCAACATGAAAACCTTTTGATACTCCTTGGGATGTATCTCAATATATAAAGGATGGTTAAATCCTACTTTGTTAAGAGATTTTCTAAATAAATGGTTAAACTGAAACAATATATGATATGTTAATAAATACAACTTAATCTTGTAGATGTTCAAATCTATTGTAAGCTCATAATACCTCTTCTGATCAATGTTCCTCTTTTGTTCCTTTGCTCCACTTCTTTCTACTCGGTGAATACTTTTCTCGGTGTCTGCAAAATTCTTAGTTCTATTCTTTAGCTTGTATGATCAGATCTGTGTGAAGACTTCTATCTTCACTAGAATTATCTTCAACATTCCTCTCTTGATAATGAATTACTTGTCTCTTTATATAGACATAATTTCACCATTTCTTGTCCTTCTTGTTTTCTTCATTGATCACTTCTTGATTTGTAAAGCTCACCATGCTTGCTTTAGTTTTAATATGTAAAACTCTCCTTATTTTCTAGAATAAAACATGCTTTAAATCTCCTTCTTATCTTTAGATTTTAACTGTTCGATGAAAACAAAGTAATCAAATAGTTAACTCTATATTTAGCTTCTGCCAGCTAAGTTGTTTTGTCATATCCTAACTTCATTTCCCGTCAGTCAACACTTTAGTTGTGCTTGGTGACTACTACAGATAGCTCTAGCATCAACTTTAGTTTTGTTCAGTGGCAAGTGTAGTTAGCTCGGTAATGCTTACTCAGGTAACACTGTTTGTTGGATAACACTATGAACTTTTGTGCTTGGGGTTCACTGTCACTCGGTGTACATGATTATCGATGACAAAAACTGTCTTTTCAGATCTTTAAGTGTTATGACAATATGTGTATGAGAAATCATACCATATCAAGTTGACATCAATGAAAATACAATACATTAACTGATTTAATGTCTTGCATTTACTTTCTGCATCTCGGTGATTATCAACTTTGTCATCTTCAAACATTCAATCAGTAATAGTTCATCAAATTGCACACGAGGTATGGAAAAAATTAGAAACTACTTATGAAGGTGAAAAGTATGTTAAGCAAGCTAAGTTGCAAGGATTAAAAGCAAAGTATGACGATATGAAGACGAGTGAAAGAAAAATTGATTCAGCCTATTTGCAGAGAGTAAATGATCTGATTTTTTGAATCAGATGTGTTGGTGGTAACCTGTCTTATAATGATGTTGTAGACAAAATTCTGAGATATTTTCCCATGTGTTACAGTGAGAAGGTTTCACCTATTGAGGAATTGAGGACTATAAGAGACATTTCAAGAGAAGCTTTGGAAAGTAGACTTTGTGCCTAGGAGATGACTATACTTAGTAAGGAACTTTCAAAGGTTGAAACTTCATTCAAAGTTAGTGTGACTAAGTATGATAAGGGATAAATTTATTTTGAAGATAAAATCAAACACTGTGATAAACAATGGGAACATATCATGGAAGAGGAAAGGAAGATTGATGAACTTCAAGCCTTGATTCTGAAAATACTACCTAAGGGTTTTGGTAAGTATGAAGGAAAGTTGCCTTTGAAATGCTTTAATTGTAATAAGATTGGTCACATTGCATCTTCCTAATAAATCTTCTAGGGAGCCTAAGTTAAGATCTAAGAAATTCCAGTCTAAGGGCTATATAAGTGTTTATGCTAAAGAAGGTGTGATTGATGATGAGTATGGAGAAGATGATGAAATTTTGTTTATTGATATTAAAGAAGATAATCCTAATGAAGAGAGAGCCTTGGTTTCACATGTTGATAAAATAAGTGAATGGGTCATTGATAGTGGATGTTCACATCACATGAATACTGATAAAAATGAGTTTATAAAATTTGAATATTATGAAGGAGGTGTTGTCAAATTCGGTAACAATGCTCCTTGTTTGATTAAAGGAAGATGATCTATTACTCTTGATGGAAACTGTTAGAGTATTATTTCATTTTACTCTAGTTGCTTAAGCGTCTCTTAGGTGCATTATTAATTAACTCTTAATTAATAATGTGTAACCTAGTATTTACCTTTTAGGGTTTCGTTCACCTTTATAAGGTCGAACTTTGTAATTGTCATTCATTAATTCAGATAATATTTTTGCTCTCACATTTTGAGTAAAATCTGAGTTTTGCTTTTTCCTTCTTTAGCTTCATTTCCTGTGACAGGTTTTTGCATGCAGCTGGATCTTAGAGTTGAATCTGATCTTTCATCAGTTTCTACATGGTATCAGAGCCTTGTTGTTGTAGCTTGTTCAGGTTTGGTTGGAGCTGTGGATCAAGCCCTCTCTTTTTGGGGTTTTCTAGAGTTTTTTCTGTCACTTTGGAGGAGGCACGATCTTCTGGAGCAGATTGAGCAGAAACGAACTCCGCCATTGCGTTCAGAAGGCCCGAGAGAGTCAAAATCATATAAAACTCGACCTATTTAGCCTCCGGAGCATCTGGAAAAAAATTTCGGCCGTCTAGGGCCATACGACACAGTTTTCGAGGCGAGAAATCAAAAAAAAAATTTAAAAAAGGGTGTTTTTTGGCTTTCCGGGGCGCGCCGCCACCGCGCCACCGCCTCCGCCGGCCCGGCCCGGCCCGCGCCCGGCTCTCCCACCGGCGCGCCGCCCACCGGCCGCCGCAGTGACACCGGCGGTGCTCCGGAGTGGAGCCACCCACCGGCCGCCGCCGCGCCACCGGTCGGCCACCGGCCGGCAACTCTCTGCATAGGCTGACGTCATCACTGACGTCAGCAGCCAAAAAATTTTTTCTGGCAAGTTGCGAAATTTTCCGGCAAGTTTTGATATTTCCGGCAGCCGCATTATTTTCCTAGCGATGATGTCATGTTGATGTCAGCGACGGCTCAGTGACGGTCATACGACCGTCAATTTTTTTGCCGTCTCTGTTTTTTTCCAGGGAGCATGCATTTTGAGAGGCAGTTGGTTTTTTCTTCATAACTTGAGCATACGAGCTCATTTTTCAAAAAACAAAATATTGCCGGAAAGGTGTTTCTGAGATGGACGCAGTGGTATAGGTTTTAGTTCCTGATTTTACCATTTGATTGCCGATTTTTGTAGTCAAAGTAGTGCCTTCATTTGTGCTCCTGTTCGGCTTCTGGAACTCAGGTTTTCTCCTCATTTTTTTGTGTGCTTTCAGTAATTGATTATTTGTGGTGCTTAGGGGATAGAATATATATATTATGGGGG